>MU227916.1:318294-367710 GCA_018584345.1 Thuja plicata | reverse complement strand
TTTTAACTCCTAGAGATCTGAAACCACTCTCAAACATCCTGGAAGTATATATTTAAAATATAACTTAAAGTATAAGAAAGGTAAATATGTCACTTATATTTAAATGTTATATTTTAAATATTTCAAACAAAATTTCATAAACTGATAATTGCAAAACATACATACCTTCCCTCAATTGCGGCAAAGTTTTGGCTATTGCGGCAACCTTTTAGCAATTGCGGCAACCTTTTGGTGATTGCGACAAACTTTTGACGATTGCGGTAAAGCACTTGCAAATACGACAAAATGCTATCAATTGCGGCACGGATCGGACAACTGCGACAGAATTATTGCGATTGCAGTAAACTTTTTATGATTGCAGCAAAATACCAGAATTCAAGACAAGGAAATGGTCAGAATAACTGCAAAATCCTGCAATCAATTGCAGTATTAAACCAGTTAATTGCGGCACAGTATAAACAATTGTGGCAGAATACAAGCGATTGTGAAATAGTACAGATGTCAAAGAAAAGTCTGATTTTTAAATTTACGACCGTACGGACGTGGTTAATCAATCTGTTTCTTCATCTACAAAAGATATTTGGGCTGTTTGATTCACGTCGGGTTCACCAAAATGTACGCCTCTCTCTCCGATTTCCCACAGCTTTCCAAGGGCGGGGGTTAGTAGAAAAGGTTCACAAGTGAAAGCAAATCAAGTACACAATAACTACTAAACGAATAATAGAAATGTGAGCAATAAAATGTACAAACAAGAGAAAGGAAGACAAATGAATGCAAACCCTTCGATGCTTGAAGCTTCTATTGTTTCTCTCTACTCCTTCCAAAACGTTGTTCTTGATGCTCAGTATTGGCGGGGCAGCGTCTATGACTTGAGAAGCGTCGAGAATTAGACAATTTAAATGTGTGTGTGTGATCGCAAGATGGCTTGAATGCTAAAACCAAACTGACATAGTAATGGCGCACGAGAGCTTAAAATCCTGGATCCTTCAAATGGTTATGAAGGGTTTATTATATAGGATTTGGTGATGAAATGAATGGTTGAGATCAATCCTAGAGATGGGAAGATGAACGGTTGAGATCAAAAGGGACAGGAGAGATCCTCAATAAACTCCACCTCTTTATTTGGTTAAAAGGAGATAGAGTTTGGTTAACTGAGGAGCTAATTATGAGTTACCTTTTTGAACTGAAGAGGTGGGTGAAGTTACCCATGTGGACTGGAGAGATGGGTGGAGTAACCCATGTGATCTAAATGGAGTTATCTCTTTGAAGATAAATGAGTATTTAATTCATTTATATATTAATTATTTTCAACATGTGAGATAATTGAATTCTTTTTGATTAAGAATTGCTTTATTTGATGAAATTAAATTAATTTAATTGAAATTAATTTAATTAGAAGAATTTAATTAGTAAGTTTAAATATTTGGATTTAAACTATAGGAAATTGAGTTTAATTAATTAAATAATGATAATTAATCAATTAAAGTTTGATTAATTAAATAAAATTAATTATTTAATTAATTTTGGGAATTGGATTAGATGATTTGAGAAATGAATTTAGAAGAAAATAGATGATTAATTAATGATTAAAAAACCATTAATTAATAGATAAAAAATTAGTATTTTTAATGTAAAGTCGCAAGCCTGTCCATTTTAGGGTGTCTACACTTAGAATGACTTGTTATGAGATTACAGCTCATTATCAGCAAATGATTGACTGATTCAGTAATCTAGAATCTCATAATAGCTTGTTATGAGATTATAGCTCATTATCAGTGAACGGTTGACCGAACTGGCAATTTAAAACCTAAGAATGGCTTGTTATGAGATTACAGCTCATTATCAGCAAACAGTTGATCAATTCAGCAATCTAGAACCTTAGAATGGCTTGTTATGAGATTACAGCTCATTATCAGTGAACAGTTGACCGATTCAGTGATTTGGAACCTCAGAATGGCTTATTATGAGATTACAGCTTATTATCAGTGAATGATTGACCGATTCGGTGATCTAGAACCTCAGAATGGCTTGTTATAAGATTATAGCTCATTATCAGTGAACAGTTGACCGATTCGCCAATCTAGAACCTTAGAATGGCTTGTTATGAGATTATAGCTCATTATCAGCAAAAAGTCGATCGATTCGGCTATTATTATGAGATTACAGCTCATTATCAACGAATGGTTGACCGATTCAGCCATCTAGAACCTCATAATGGCTTGTTATGAGATTGCAGCTCATTATCAGTGAACGGTTGACTGATTCAGCGATCTAGAACCTCAGAATGACTTGTTATGAGATTACAACTCATTATCAGTAAACGGTTTACCGATTTGGCTATCTAGAATCTCAGAACAGCTTGTTATGATATTGCAGCTCATTATCAGCAAATGGTTGACTGATTCGATGATCTAGAACCTCAAAATGGCTTGTTATGAGATTATAACTCATTATGAATGAATGGTTGACTGATTCAGTGATCTAGAATCTTAGAATGACTTGTTATAAGATTACAACTCATTATCAGCGAATGATTGACCAATTCGGTGATCTAGAACCTTAGAATGACTTATTATGAGATTACAGCTCATTATCAGCAAACGGTTGAATGATTTGGCGATCTAGAACCTTAGAATGACTTGTTATGAGATTATAGCTCATTATCAGTGAACGGTTGACCGATTCAGCAATCTAGAACCTCAGAATGACTTGTTATGAGATAAAAACTCATTATCAATGATCAGTTGACTAATTTAGTGATCTAGAACCTCAGAATAGCTTGTTATGAGATTACAGCTCATTATCAGCAAACGGTTGACCGATTTGGCAATCTAGAACCTCATAATGGCTTGTTATGAGATTATAGCTCATTATCAGTGAATGATTGACCGATTCAGTAATCTGGAACCTCAGAATGGCTTGTTATGAGATTAAAGCTCATTATCAGTGAATGGTTGACCGATTCAGCAATCTAGAACCTCAAAATGGCTTGTTATGACATTACAGCTCATTATCAGTAATGGTTGACCGATTTGGTGATCTAGAACCTCATAATGGCTTGTAATGAGATTACAGCTCATTATCAGCGAACGAGTGACCGATTTGGTGATCTAGAACCTTAAAATAGCTTGTTATGAGATTACAGCTCGTTATCAGAAAATGGTTAACTGATTTGGTGATCTAGAATTTCAGAATGACTTGTTATGAGATTGCAGCTCATTATCAGCAAATGGTTGACCAATTCAGCGATCTAGAATCTCAGAATGGCTTGTTATGAGATTATAGCTCATTATCAGCAAACAGTTGATTGATTCAGCAATCTAGAACCTCAGAATGACTTGTTATGAGATTACAGCTCATTATCAGGGAATATTTGACCGATTCGGTGATCTAGAACCTCAGAATAGCTTTTTATGAGATTATAGCTCATTATCAGTGAGTGGTTGACTGATTTGGTGATCTAGAACCTTAGAACAACTTGTTATGAGATTATAGCTCATTATCAGTGAATGATTGACCAATTCAGCGATCTAGAATCTCAGAATAGCTTGTTATGAGATTACAACTCATTAGCAGTGAACAGTTGACCGATTCAGTGATCTAGAATCTCAGAATAGCTTGTTATGAGATTGTTGCTCATTATTAGAAAATGGTTGACCAATTTGGCGATCAAGAATCTCATAACGGCTTGTTATGAGATTGTAACTCATTATCAGCAAACAGTTGACTGATTCAGTAATCTAGAATATCAGAATGACTTGTTATGAGATTATAGCTCATTATCAGTGAACGGTTGCCCGATTTGGTGATCTAGAACCTCAGAATGACTTTTTATTAGATTATAGCTCATTATCAATGAATGGTTGACCGATTCAGTGATCTAGAACGTCAGAATGGCTTATTATGAGATTACAGCTCATTGTCAGTAAACGATTGACCAATTCGGCGATCTAGAACCTCAGAATAGCTTGGTATGAGATTACAGCTCATTATCAGTGAATGATTGACCAATTCGGCGCTCTAGAACCTTAGAATAGCTTGTTATGACATTAAAACTCATTATCAGAGAACGGTTGACCGATTTGGTGATCTAGAACCTCCGAATGGCTTGTTATGAGATTACAGCTCATTCAACCATTCGCTGATCTAGAACCTCAGAATGGCTTGTTATGAGATTACAACTCATTAAAAATGAATGGTTGACTGATTTAGCGATCTAGAATCTCAGAATGGATTGTTATGAGATTACAGCTCATTATCGGTAAACGGTTGATCGATTCAGTGATCTAGAACCTCATATGTCTTGTTATGAGATTACAGCTCATTATCAGCGAATCGTTGACTGATTCGGCGATCTAGAACCTCAGAATGAATTGTTATGAGATTACAGCTCATTATCAGTGAAGAGTAGACCGATTTGGTGATCTATAACCTCAGAATGGCTTGTTATGAGATTACATCTCATTATCAGTGAACGGTTGTCTGATTTGGCAATCTAGAATCTCAGAACGGCTTGTTATGAGATTATAGCTCATTATCAGTGAATGGTTGACCGATTCGATGATCTAGAATCTCAGAATGGCTTGTTATGATATTGTAGCTCATTATCAGAAAATGGTTGACCGATTCGGAAATATAGAATCTTAGAATGGCTTGTTCTAAGATTGTAGCTCATTATAAGCAAACGGTTGACTGATTCAGTGATCTAGATGCTTAGAATGACTTGTTATGAGATTACAGATCATTATCAACAAATGATTGACTGATTCGGTGATCTAGAACCTCAAAATGACTTGTTATGAGATTACAACTCATTATCAGTGAACAGTTGACCGATACAGTGATCTAGAACCTCAGAACGGCTTGTTATGAGATTACAACTCATTATCAGCAAACGGTTGACCGATTCGGTGATCTAGAATCTCAGAATGACTTGTTATGAGATTACAGCTCATTATCAGTGAACGATTAACCGATTTCATGATCTAGAATCTCAGAATGGTTTGTTATGAGATTGGAGCTCATTATCAGCAAATGGTTGACTGATTCAGTGATTTAGAACCTCAGAATGACTTGTGATGAGATTATAGCTCATTATCGGCTAACGATTGACCAATTCGGTAATCTAGAACCTCTGAATGGCTTGTTATGAGATTATAGCTCATTATCAGCAAACGGGTGACCGATTCGATGATCTAGAACCTCAGAATAGCTTTTTATGAGATTATAGCTCATTATTAGTGAACGGTTGACCGATTTGGCAATCTAGAATCTCAGAACGGCTTGTTATGAGATTGTGGAAAATTATTAGTGAATGGTTGAACGATTTGGTGTTTTAGAATCTAATAAATGCTTATTATGAGATTACAGCTCATTATCAGCAAACAATTGACTGATTTGGCGATCTAGAACCTCAGAATGGCTTGTTATGAGATTACAGCTCATTATCAGCAAACGGTTGACCGATTCAGCGATCTAGAACCTCAGAATGACTTGTTATGAGTTTACATCTCATTATCAGTGAACAGTTGACTGATTCGGTGATCTAGAACCTCAAAATGACTTATTATGAGATTACAGCTCATTATCAGTAGATGGTTGACTGATTTTGTGATCTAGAACCTCAGAATGGATTGTTATGACATTACAACTCGTTATCAGCAAACAGTTAACCAATTTGGTGATCTAGAACCTTAGAATGGCTTATTATGAGATTACAGCCCATTATCAGTGAACGGTTGACTGATTCGATGATCTAGAATCTTAGAACAGCTTGTTATGAGATTGTAGCTCATTATCAGTAAACAGTTGACCGATTAGGTGATCTAGAGTCTTAGAATGGCTTATTATGAGATTCTAGCTCTTTATCAGCAAATGGTTGACAAATTTAGCGATCTAGAACCTTAGAATTACTTGTTATGAGATTACAGCTCATTATTAGTGAACGGTTGACCGATTCGACGATCTAGAACCTTAGAATAACTTGTTATAAGATTTTAGCTCATTATTAGTGAACGGTTGACCGATTCGATGATCTAGAACATCAGAATGGCTTGTTATGAGATTACAGCTCATTATCAGCAAATGGTTTACTGATTCAGTGATCTAGAACTTAGAATAGCTTGTTGTGACATTACAGCTCATTATCAGTGAATGGTTGACCGATTCAGTGATCTGGAACCTCAGAATGGCTTGTTATGAGATTACAGCTCATTATAAGTCAACAGTTGACCGATTCAGTGATCTAGAATCTTAGAATAGCTTTTTATAAAACTACAACTCATTATCAGCAAATGGTTGACCGATTCAGTGATCTAAAATCTTAGAACAGCTTATTATGAGATTATGACTCATTATCAGCAAATGGTTGACTGATTTGGTGATCTAGAACCTCAGAACGGCTTGTTATGAGATTACAGCTCATTACCAACAAAGGGTTGACGAATTCGGTGATCTAGAACCTTTGAACAGCTTGTTATGAGATTCTAGCTTGTTATCAATGAACAGTTGACCAATTCAGTGATCTAGAATCTCAGAATGGCTTGTTATGAGATTACAGCTCATTATCAGTGAACGGTTGACCGATTCAGTGATCTGGAACCTCAAAATGGCTTCTTATGAGATTACAGGTCATTATCAACTCACGGTTGACTAATTTAGCGATCTGGAACCTCATAATGACTTGTTATGAGATTACAGCTTGTTATCAGTGAACGATTGACCGATTCGTTGATCTAGAATCTCAGAACAGCTTGTTATGAGATTACAGTTCATTATCAGTGAATGGTTGATTGATTTAGCAATCTAGAACCTCATAACAGCTTGTTATGTGATTATAGCTCATTATCAATGAATTGTTGACCGATTCAGTGATCTAGAATCTCAAAATGGCTTGTTATGAGATTACAACTCATTATCAGTGAACGGTTGACCGATTTGGTGATCTAGAACCTCAAAATGGCTTGTTATGAGATTATAGCTCATTATCAGTGAATGATTGACTTATTCAGTGATCTAGAATCTCAGAATGACTTGTTATGAGATTATAGCTCATTATCAATGAATGGTTGACCGATTCGGCATTCTAGAATCTCAGAATGGCTTGTTATGAGATTACAGCTCATTATCAGCGAATGGTTGACTGATTCAATGATCCAGAACCTCAGAATGGCTTGTTATAACATTAGAGCTTATTATCAGCAAATGGTTGATCGATTTGGTGATTTAGAACCTTAGAATGACTTGTTATTAGATTACAGCTCATTATCAGTGAACGGTTGATTGATTTGGCGATCTAGAACCTCAGAAAGGCTTGTTATGAGATTACAGCTCATTATCAGCAAACGGTTGACCAATTTGGTGATCTAAATTCTCAAAATGACTTGTTATGAGATTAAAGCTCATTATCAGTGAATGGTCGACAGATTAGGTGATATAGAATCTCACAATGGCTTGTTATGAGATTGTAGCTCACTATCAGCAAATAGTTGACCGATTCAGCGATCTAGAACCTCAGAATGAGTTGTTATGAGATTATAGCTCATTATCGATGAACGGTTGACTAATTTGGTGATCTAGAACCTCAAAACAACTTGTTATGAGATTATAGCTCATTATCAGTGAATGATTGACTGATTCAGTGATCTAGAACCTCAGAATTACTTGTTATGAGATTACAGCTCATTATCAGTGAATGATTGACTGATTCAACGATCTAGAATCTTAAAATGACATGTTATAAGATTATAGCTCATTATCAGTGAACGGTTGACCAATTTGGTGATCTAGAATCTCAGAATGGCTATTTATAAGATTGCAGCTCATTATCAGCAAACGGTTGACTGATTCGATGATCTAGAATCTCAGAATGGCTTGTTATGAGATTATAGCTCATTATCAGTAAATGGTTGACTGATTCAGTGATCTAGAACCTCAAAATAGGTTGTTATGAGATTACAACACATTATCAGTGAATGGTTGACTGATTTAGTGATCTAGAACCTTAGAATGGCTTTATATGATATTAGAGCTCATTATTAGCGAATGGTTGACCGATTCGGCAATCTAGAACCTCAAAACGGCTTGTTTTGACATTATAGCTCATTATCAGCGAATGATGGACTGATTTGGTGATCTAGAACCTCAAAATGGATTTTTATGAGATTATAGCTCATTATCAGCGAACGCTTGACCAATTCAGTGATCTAGAACCTCAAAATAGCTTGTTATGAGATTACAGCTCATTATCAGTGAATGGTTGACCGATTCGGTGATCTAGAATCTCAGAATGACTTGTTATGAGATTACAACTCATTATCAATGAATGGTTGACCGATTCAGTGATCTAGAATCTCAGAATGACTTGTTATGAGATTACAACTCATTATCAGCAAATGATTGACCGATTAGGTGATCTGGAACCTCAAAATGGCTTGTTATGAGATTATAACTAATTATCAGCAAACGGTTGACTGATTCAGCGATCTAGAATCTCAGAATGACTTGTTATGAGATTATAGCTCATTATCAGTGAATGATTGACCGATTTGGTGATCTAGAACCTCAGAACAGCTTGTTATGAGATTACAGCTTATTATCAGTGAATGGTTGACCAATTCGGCAATCTAAAACCTCAGAACAGCTTGTTATGAGATTATAGCTCAATATCAATGAATGGTTGACCGGTTCGGTGATCTAGAACTTCAGAATAGCTTGTTATGAGATTACAGCTCATAATCACCAAACGGTTGACCGATTTGGCGATCTAGAATCTCAGAATGACTTGTTATGAGATTACAACTCATTATCAATGAATGGTTGATCGATTCAGCGATCTAGAATATCAAAATAGCTTGTTATGAGATTGCAGCTCATTATCAACAAATGGTTGATTGATTCGGCGATCTAGAACCTCAGAATGACTTTTTATGAGATTACAACTCATTATCAGCTAATGGTTGACCGATTTAGTGATCTAGAACCTCAGAATGGCTTGTTATGAGATTACAACTCATTATCAGCAAATGGTTGACCGATTTGTTGATCTAGAACCTCAAAATGGCTTGTTATGAGATTACAACTCATTATCAGCTAACAGTTGACCGATTTGTCGATCTAGAACCTCAGAATAGCTTTTTATGAGATCATAGCTCATTATCATCAAACAGTTCACTGATTCGGCGATCTAGAACCTTAGAATGACTTGTTATGAGATTACAACTCATTATCAGTGAATGGTTGACCAATTCAGTGATCTAGAACCTCAGAATGACTTGTTATGAGATTACAGCTCATTATCAGTGAATGGTTGATTGATTTAGCGATCTAGAACCTCAGAACAGCTTGTTATGAGATTACAGCTCATTTTCAGCAAATGGTTGACTGATTCAGTGATCTAGAACATTAGAATAGCTTGTTATGAGATTACACCTCATTATCAGTGAACGGTTGACCGTTTAGGCGATCTAGAATCTTAGAATGGCTTGTTATGAGACTACAACTCATTATCAACAAATGGTTGACTGATTCAGCAATCTAGAACCTCAGAATGGCTTGTTATGAGATTATAGCTCATTATCAGTGAACGGTTGACCAATTCAATGATCTAGAATCTCAGAATGACTTGCTATGAGATTATAGCTCATTATCAGTGAACGGTTGACCGATTTGAAAATCTAAAATCTTAGAATGGCTTGTTATGAGATTGCAGCTCATCATCAAGAAGTTGTTGACCGATTCAGCAATTTAGAACCTTAGAATAACTTCTTATGAGATTATAGCTGATTATGAGCTAACAGTTGACTGATTTGGTGGTCTAGAACCTTAGAACAACTTGTTATGAGATTACAGCTCATTATCAGCAAATGGTTGACCAATTCGGTGATCTAGAACCTCAGAATGGCTTGTTATGAGATTACAGCTTATTATCAGGGAATAGTTGACCAATTCAGTGATCTAGAATCTTAGAATGGCTTGTTATGAGATTACAGTTCATTATCAGTGAATGATTAACCAATTCGGCGATCTAGAATCTCAGAATGGCTTGTTATGGGATTGCAGCTCATTATTAGCAAACGATTGACCGATTCGGCGATCTAGAATCTCAGAATGGCTTGTTATGAGATTACAACTCATTATTAGCAAATGGTTGACCAATTCAGTGATCTAGAACCTTAGAATAACTTGTTATGAGATTACAACTCATTATTAGCGAACACTTGACCGATTCGGCAATCCAGAACCTCAGAATTACTTGTTATGAGATTACAGCTCATTATCAGTGAACGGTTGACTGATTTAGCAATCTAGAACCTGAGAACAGCTTGTTATTAGATTACAGCTCATTATCAGTGAACGGTTGACTGATTTAGTGATCTAGAACCTCAAAATGGCTTATTATGAGAGTAAAGCTCATTATCAGCAAACAATTGACGGATTCAGTGATCTAGAACCTTAGAACAACTTGTTATGAGGTTACAGCTCATTATCAGTAAATGGTTGACCGATTTGGTGATCTAGAACCTTAAAATCGCTTGTTGTGAGATTACAGCTCATTATAAGTGAATGGTTGACTGATTCGGCAATCTGAAACCTCACAATGGCTTGTTATGAGATTACTACTCATTATCAGCGAATGGTTGAGCGATTCGGCGATCTAGAACCTTAGAATGGCTTGTTATGAGATTATAACTACTTATCAGTGAACATTTGACCGATTCGGTGACCTAGAACCTCAAAATGGCTTGTTATGAGATTACAGCTCATTATCATCAAATGGTTGATCGATTCGGCAATCTGGAACCTTTGAATGGCTTGTTATGAGATTATAGCTCATTATCAATGAATGGTTGACCGATTTGGGGATCTAGAATCTCTGAAAAGCTTATTATAAGATTACAACTCATTATCAGTGAATGGTTGACCAATTCAGAGATTTAGAACCTCAGAATGGCTTGTCATGAGATTATAGCTCATTATCAGCTTAATATTGACCGATTCGGTGATCTAGAACTTTAGAATGGCTTTTTATGAGATTAAAGCTCATTATGAGTGAACAATTGACTGATTCGGCGATCTAGAATCTCAAAATAGCTTGTTATGAGATTATAGCTCATTATCAGTGAACGGTTGACCGATTCGACAATCTAGAACCTCAGAATGGCTTATTATGAGATTACAGCTCATTATCAGTGAACTGTTGACCGATTCGGTGATCAAGAACCTCAGAATGGCTTGTTATGAGATTACAACTCATTATCAGCAAATGGTTGACCGATTTGGTGATCTAGAACCTCAGAATGGCTTGTTATGAGATTACAGCTCATTATCAGTGAATGGTTGACTGATTCAGTGATCTAGAATCTAAGAATGACTTGTTATGAGATTACAGCTCATTATCATTAAACGGTTGACTGATTCGGTGATCTAGAATCTCGGAAGGGCTTGTTATGAGATTGCAGCTCATTATCAGCAAATGGTTGACCGTTTCAGCGATCTAGAAACTCAGAATGACCTCTTATGAGATTACAACTCATTATCAGTGAACGGTTGACTGATTCAGCTATCTAGAACCTTAGAATAGCTTGTTATGACATTAAAGCTCATTATCAGCAAATGGTTGACCGATTCGGCAATCCAGAACCTTGGAATGACTTCTTATGAGATTACAGCTCATTATCAGTGAACAATTGACCGATTCGGCGATTTAGAATCTCAGAACAGCTTGTTATGAGATTACAGCTCATTATTAGTGAACAGTTGACCGATTCGGCGATCTAAAATCTCAGAACGGCTTGTTATCAGATTGCAGCTCATTATCAGAAAATAGTTGACCGATTCGATGATCCAAAATCTTGAAATGACTGGTTATGAGATTACAGCTCATTATCAGCAAATGATTGACCGATTCGGCGATCTAGAACCTCAGAATGACTTGTTATGAGATTACAGCTCATTATCAGCAAATGGTTGATCGATTCAGTGATCTAGAATCTCAGAATGGCTTGTAATGAGATTACAGCTCATTATCAGTGAAGGGTTGACTGATTCAGTGATCTAGAATCTCAGAGTGGCTTGTTATGAGATTGCAGCTCATTATCAACAAACGGTTGACCAATTTGGCAATCTAGAACCTCAGAATAACTTGGTATGAGATTAAAACCCATTATTAGTGAACGGTTGAAAGATTTGGCGATCTAGAAACTAAGAATGACTTGTTATGAGATTACAACTCATTATCAGTGAATGGTTGACCGATTTGGTGATCTAGAACATTAGAACAGGTTATTATGAGATTACAGCTCATTATCAACAAATGGTTGACCGATTTGGCAATCTAGAACCTCAAAATAGGTTGTTATGAGATTACAGCTCATTATTAGTGAAAGGTTGACCAATTTAGCGATCTAGAATCTCAGAACGGCTTGTTATGAGATTGCAACTCATATCAACAAATGGTTGACCAATTCGATGATCTAGAACATTAGAACAACTTGTTATGAGATTACAGCTCATTATCAGTGAACGGTTGACCGATTCAGCAATCTAGAATCTTAGAATAGTTTGTTATGAGATTAAAGCTCATTATTAGTGAATGATTGATCGATTTGGCGATCTGGAACCTCAGAATGGTTTGTTATGAGATTATAGCTCATTATCAGTGAATGGTTGACCGATTTGGTGATCTGGAACCTCAGAATGGCTTGTTATAAGATTATAGATCATTATTAGTGAATGATTGACTGATTCGGTGATCTAGAACCTCAGAACGGCTTGTTATGAGATTATATCTCATTATCGGTGAATGGTTAACCGATTCAGTGATCTAGAACCTCAAGATGGCTTGTTATGAGATTACAGCTCATTGTCAATAAACGATTAACCGATTCAGTGATTTGGAACCTTAGAATGGCTTGTTATGAGATTACAGCTCATTATCAGTGAATAGTTGACTGATTCAGTGATCTAGAACCTCATAATGGCTTATAATGAGATTACAGCTCATTATCAGTGAACGTTTAACTAATTCGGTGATCTAAAATCTTAGAATGGCTTGTTATGAGATTACAACTCATTATCAAAGAACGGTTGACCGATTTAGCAATCTAGAACCTCAGAATGGCTTGTTATGAGATTAGAGCTCATTATCAGTGAATGGTTGACTGATTCGGTGATCTAGAACCTCAAAACATCTTGTTATGAGATTATAGCTCATTATCAGCAAATAGTTGACCGATTCAGTGATCTAGAACCTCAGAACGGCTTGTTATGAGATTACAGCTCATTATCAATGAACGGTTGACCGATTCGGTGATCTAGAATCTCAGAATGACTTGTTATGGGATTACAGCTCATTATTAGTGAACGATTGACCAATTCAGCGATCTAGAATCTCAGAATGGCTTGTTATGAGATTACAGCTCATCATCAGCAAATTGTTAACTGATTCGGTGATCTAGAACCTTATAATGACTTGTTATGAGATTACAGCTCATTATCAGCTAACGGTTGACTGATTTGGCGATCTAGAACCTCAGAATGACTTTTTATGAGATTACAACTCATTATCAGTGAACGGTTGACCGATTCGACGATCTAGAACCTCAGAATAGCTTGTTATGAGATTACAGCTCATTATCAATAAATGATTGACCGATTTGGCGATCTAGAACCTTAGAATGGCTTGTTATGAGATTATAGCTCATTATCAGCGAATGGTTGACTGATTTGGCGATCTAGAACCTCAGAATGGCTTGTTATAAGATTACAGCTCATTATAAGTGAACGGTTGACTGATTCTATTATTTGGAACCTTAGAACGGCTTGTTATGAGATTATAGCTCATTATTAGTGAATGGTTGACCGATTCGGCGATCTAGAACTTTAGAATGGCCTATTATGAGATTATAGCTCATTATCAGTGAACAGTTGACCGATTCGGTGATCTAGAAACTCCAAACAGCTTGTTATGAGATTACAGCTCATTATCAACAAACAATTAATCGATTCAGTGATCTAGAATCTTAGGATGGCTTGTTATGAGATTACAGCTTATTATCAGTGAATGGTTGACCAATTCAGCAATCTGAAACCTCAGAATGGCTTATTATGAGATTATAGCTCATTATCAGCTCATAGTTGACTGATTTAGCAATCTGGAACCTCAGAATGGGTTGTTATGAGATTACAGCTCTTTATCAGTGAACAATTGACTGGTTCAGCGATCTAGAATTTTAGAACAGCTTGTTATGAGATTACAGCTCATTATCAGTGAACGATTGACCGATTTGGCAATCTAGAACTTCAGAATGACTTGTTATGAGATTATAGCTCATTATCAATGAACGGTTGACTGATTCAGTGATCTAGAACCTCAGAATGGCTTGTTATGAGATTACATCTCATTATAAGCGAATGGTTGACTGATTTAGTTATCTAGAACCTCAGAATGGCTTGTTATGAGATTACAACTTATTATCAGTGAATGGTTGACTGATTCGATGATCTAGAATCTCAGAATGACTTGTTATGATATTACAGCTCATTATCAGTGAATGGTTGACCGATTTGGTGATCTAGAATCTCAGAACGGCTTGTTATGAGATTGTAACTCATTATTAGCAAACGGTTGACCGCTTCGGCAATCGAGTACCTCAGAATGACTTGATATGAGATTACAGCTCATTATCAGTGAATGGTTGACCGATTTAGCAATCTAAAACCTTAGAATAGCTTGTGATGACATTACAGCCTATTATCAGCAAATAGTTGACTGATTTAGTGATCTAGAACCTTAGAACGACTTGTTATGAGATTATATCTCATTATTAGCAAACTGTTGACTAATTTAGTGATCTAGAATCTCAGAATGGCTTGTTATGAGATTGCAGCTCATTATCAGTGAACAGTTGATCGATTCAACGATCTAGAATCTCAGAATGGCTTGTTATGAGATTATAGCTCATTATCAGCAAATGGTTGACCAATTCAATGATCTAAAATCTCCGAATGACTTGTTATGAGATTGTAGCTCATTATCAGCAAACGATTGACCAATTCAGTGATCTAGAACCTCAGAATGACTTGTTATAAGATTACAACTCATTATTAGCGAATAGGTGACCAATTTGGTGATCTAAAACCTCAGAATGACTTGTTATAAGATTACAGCTCGTTATCAGCAAACAGTTGATCGATTCAGCGATCTAGAACATCAGAATGGCTTGTTATGAGATTACAGCTCATTATCAGTGAACAGTTGACTAATTCAGCGATCTAGAATCTCAAAATAGCTTATTATGAGATTGTAGCTCATTATCAGCAAACGGTTGACCGATTCAGTGATCTAGAACCTCAGATTGACTAGTTATGAGATTATAGCTCATTATCAGTGCACGATTGAGTGATTCGACGATCTAGAATCTCAGAATAGCTTGTTATGAGATTGTAGCTCATTATCAGCAAACAGTTGAATGATTCAGCAATCTAGAACCTCAGAATGACTTGTTATGAGATTACAGCTCATTATCAGCAAATGGTTGACCAATTTAGTGATCTAGAATCTTAGAATAGCTTGTTATGAGATTAGAACTCATTATCAGCAAATGGTTGACCGATTCAGTGATCTAGAACCTCAGAATGGCTTATTATGAGATTAAAGCTCATTATCAGTGAACGGTTGACCAATTCGGTGATCTAGAATCTCAGAATAGCTTGTTATGAGATTATAGCTTATTATTAGTGAATGGTTGACTGATTTGGTGATGTAGAATCTCAAAATGGCTTGTTATGAGATTATAGCTCATTATCAGCAAATAGTTGACCAATTCAGCGATCTAGAATCTCAGAATGGCTTGTTATGAGATTACAGCTCATTATCAGAAAACGGTTGATCGATTCGGTGATCTAGAACCTCAGAATGACTTGTTATGAGATTACAACTCATTATCAGTGAATGGTTGACCGATTTGGCAATGTAGAACCTTAGAATGACTTGTTATAAGATTACAGCTCATTATCAGTGAATGGTTGACTGATTTGGTGATCTAGAATCTTAGAATAGCTTGTTATGAGATTGCAACTAATTATTAGCAAATGGTTGACCGATTCGGTGATCTAGAATCTTAAAATAGCTTGTTATGAGATTATAGCTCATTATCAGTGAACAGTTGACCGATTTGGTGATCTACAATCTTAGAATGGCTTGCTATGAGATTGTAGCTCATTATCAGTGAAAGGTTGACCGATTCGGTGATCTAGAACCTCAAAATGGCTTGTTATGACATTACAGCGCATTATCAGTGAACAGTTGACCGATTTGGTGATCTAGAACCTTAGAACAGCTTGTTATGAGATTATAGCTCATTATCAGCAAATGGTTGACTGATTTGGCGATCTAGAACCTCACAACGGCTTGTTATGAGATTAGAGCTCATTATCAGCAAACGGTTGACCAATTTGGCAATCTAGAACCTCAAAATGACTTGTTATGAGATTACAGCTCATTATCAATAAACAATTGACCGATTCAGTGATCTAGAAACTCAGAATGACTTGTTATGAGATTACAGGTCATTATCAGTGAACGGTTGACTGATTTAGTGATCTAGAACCTCAGAATGGCTTGTTATCAGATTACAGCTCATTATCAGCAAATGATTGACCGACTCAGTGATCTAGAACCTCAGAATGGATTTTTATGACATTACAGCTCATTACCAGCAAACAGTTGACTGATTCAGTGATCTAAAACATCAGAACGGCTTGTTATGAGATTACAGCTCATTATCAGTGAACGGTTGACCGATTCAGAGATATGGAACCTCAAAATGGCTTGTTATGAGATTATAACTCATTATTAGTGAATGGTTGACCAATTCAATGATCTAGAATCTCAGAATGGCTTGTTATGAGATTATAGCTCATTATTAGTGAACGGTTGACCGATTCAAAGATCTAGAATGTCAGAACGGCTTGTTATGAGATTACAGCTCATTATCAGTGAACGGTTGATCGATTCGACGATCTAAAATCTTAGAACGACTGGTTATGAGATTACAGCTCAATATCAGCAAATAGTTGACTGATTCGGCGATCTAGAACCTCAGAATGACTTGTTATGAGATTACAGCTCATTATCAGCGAATATTTGACTGATTTGACGATCTAGAATCTCAGAATGACTTATTATGATATTATAGCTCATTATCGTCAAACGGTTGACTGATTCGGCGATCTAGAACCTCAGAATGACTTGTTATGAGATTATAGCTCATTATTAGTGAATGGTTGACCGATTCGGTGATCTAGAACCTTATAACGGCTTGTTATGAGATTATAGCTCATTATTAGCAAATGGTTGACCTATTCAGTGATCTAGAACCTCAGAATGACTTATTATGAGACTACAACTCATTATTTGTGAATGGTTGACCGATTTGGTGATCTAGAATCTCATAATGGCTTGTTATGAGATTACAGCTCATTATCGGTGAACGGTTGACTGATTCAATGATCTAAAATCTCAGAATGGCTTGTTGTGAGATTGCAACTCATTATCAGCAAATGGTTGACCAATTCGACAATCTAGAATCTCAGAATGGCTTGTTTTGAGATTGCAGCTCATTATCAGTAAATGATTGACTGATTCAGTGATCTAGAACCTCAAAATGACTTGTTATGAGATTACAGCTCATTATCAGCAAATGGTTGACTGATTTGGTGATCTAGAATCTCAGAATGGCTTGTTATGAGATTACAGCTCATTATCAGCAAACGGTTGACCGAGTCAGCAATCTAAAACCTCACAATAGCTTATTATGAGATTACAGCTCATTATCAGTGAACGGTTGACTGATTCAGTGATCTAGAATCTCAGAATGGCTTGTTATGAGATTATAGATCATTATCAGTGAATGGTTGACCGATTCAATAATCTAGAACCTCAGAATGGCTTGTTATGATATTATAGCTCATTATCAGTGAACGATTGACCAATTCAATGATCTAGAACCTTAGAATGGCTTGTTATGAGATTACAGCTCATTATCAGCAAACGGTTGACCGATTCGGTGATCTAGAATCTCATAATGGCTTGTTATGAGATTGTAGCTAATTATCAGCAAATAGTTGACCGATTCGGCGATCTACAACCTCAGAATGACTTGTTATGAGATTACAGCTCATTATCAGTGAACGGTTGACCGATTCGATGATCTAAAATCTCAGAATGGCTTTTTATGAGGTTGCAGCTCATTATCAACAAACGGTTGACCGATTCGGCGATCTAGAATCTCAGAATGGCTTGTTATAAGATTGTAACTCATTATGAGTAAACAGTTGACCGATTCGGTGATCTAGAATCTCAGAATGACTTGTTATGAGATTGCAGCTCATTATCAACAAATGGTTGACCGATTTGGCGATTTAGAATCTCACAATGGGTTGTTATGATACTACAGCTCATTATCAGCAAATGGTTTACCGATTCAGCGATCTAAAACCTCACAATAACTTATTATGAGATTATAGCTCATTATCAGTGAACGGTTGACCGATTCGGCGATCTAGAATCTCAGAATGGCTTGTTATGAGATTACAGATCATTATCAGTGAATGGTTGACCGATTCAGCGATCAGGAACCTCAGAATGGCTTGTTATGAGATTACAGCTCATTATCAATGAACGATTGACCAATTCAGTGATCTAGAACCTTAGGATGGCTTATTATGAGATTACAGCTCATTATCAACAAACTGTTGATTGATTCGGTGATCTAGAACCTTAGAATGACTTGTTATGAGATTATAGCTCATTATTAGTGAATGGTTGACTGATTCGGTGATCTAGAACCTTAGAATGACTTGTTATGAGATTAGAACTCATTATCAGTGAACGGTTGACTGATACAACGATCTAGAACCTTAAAATGGCTTGTTATGAGATTACAACTCATTATCAGCGAATAGTTGACCGATTCAATGATCTAGAACCTTAGAATGGCTTGTTATGAGATTACATCTCATTATTAGAAAATGATTGGCTGATTCGGTGATCTAGAATCTTAGAACGGCTTGTTATGAGATTACAGCTCATTATTAGTGAACAGTTGACTGATTCGGTGATCTAGAATCTCAGAATAGCTTGTTATGACATTATAGTCGATTATCAGTGAATGGTTGACTGATTCGGTGATCTAGAACCTTAAAATGGCTTGTTATGAGATTATAGCTCATTATCAGCAAACGGTTGACAGATTCGGTGATTTGGAACCTTAGAATGGCTTGTTATGAGATTATAGCTCATTATTAGCGAACTGTTGACCGATCCAGTGACCTAGAATCTCAGAACAACTTGTTATGAGATTATAGCTCATTATCAGTGAATGGTTGACCGATTTGATGATCTAGAATCTCAGAATGACTTGTTATGAGAGTACAGCTCATTATAAATGAACAGTTGACCGATTTGGCGATCTAGAATCTTAGAATAGGTTGTTATGAGATTGCAGCTCATTATCAGCAAACGATTGACCAATTTGGTGATCTAGAACCTTAGAATGACTTATTGTGAGATTACAGCTCATTATCAGTGAACGATTGACCGATTCAACAATCTAAAACCTCAGAATGGATTGTTATGAGATTACAGCTTATTATCAGTAAACAGTTGACCGATTCGGTGATTTAGAATCTCATAATGGCTTGTTATGAGATTGCACCTCATTATCAATAAATGGTTGACTTATTTAGCAATCTAGAATCTCAGAACAGCTTGTTATGAGATTGTAGCTCATTATCAGCAAATAGTTGACTGATTCAACGATCTAGAACCTCAGAATGACTTGTTATGAGATTAAAGCTCATTATCAGCAAACGGTTGACCGATTCAGTGATCTAGAACCTTAGAATGACTTATTATGAGATTACAGCTCATTATCAGTGAATGGTTGACCGATTCGGTGATCTAGAATCTCAGAATAGCTTGTTATAAGATTATAGCTCATTATCAGTGAACAGTTGACCGATTGAGAAATCTAGAACCTTAGAATGGCTTATTATGAGATTACAGCTCATTATCAGTTAACGGTTTACCGATTTGGTGATCTGGAACCTCAGAATGGCTTATTATGAGATTACAACTCATTATCAGCAAATGGTTGACTGATTTGGCGATCTAGAACCTTATAACGGCTAATTATGAGATTATAACTCATTATCAGCGAATGTTTAATCGATTCGGCAATCTGGAACCTTAGAATGGCTTGTTATGAGATTATAGCTCATTATCAAGAAATGGTTGACCGATTCGGCAATCTAGAACCTCAGAATGGCTTGTTATGAGATTATAGTTTATTATCAGCAAATGGTTGACCGATTTGGTTATCTAGAACCTCAGAATGACTTGTGATAAGATTACAGTGACTGATTCAGTGATCTAGAACCTTAGAATGACTTGTTATGAGATTACAACTCATTATCAGCAAACAGTTGACTGATTCAGTGAGCTAGAAGCTCATAATGGCTTGTTATGAGATTACAGCTCATTATCAGCGAATGGTTGACTGATTCAGTGATTTAGAATCTCAGAATGACTTTTTATGAGATTACAGCTCATTATCAGTGAACGGTTGACCGATTCGGCAATCTAGAATCTCAGAATAGTTTTTTATAAGATTGCAGCTCATTATCAGCAAATGGTTGACCAATTCTGTGATCTAGAATCTCAGAATGGCTTGTTATGAGATTGCATCTCATTATCAGCAAATGGTTGACTGATTCAGCGATCTAGAACCTCAGAATGCATTATTATGAGATTATAGCTCATTATCAATGAATGGTTGACCGATTCGGTGATCTAAAACCTCAGAATGACTTGTTATGAGATTACAGCTCATTATCAATGAACGGTTCACTGATTCGGCAATCTAGAACCTTAGAATGGCTTGTTATGAGATTACAGCTCATTATCAGCAAACAGTTAACCAATTCAGTGATCTAGAACTGAAGAATGGCTTGTTATGAGATTACAACACATTATCAGTGAACAGTTGACTGATTCGGCGATCTAGAACCTTAGAATAGCTTGTTATGAGATTATAGCTCATTATTAGTGAATAATTGACCGATTCGGCAATCTAGAATCTCAAAACGGCTTGTTATGAGATTGCAGCTCATTATCACCAAATGATTAACTGATTCGACTATCTAGAATCTCAGAAGGGCTTGTTATGAGATTGCAGCTCATTATCAGCAAACAATTGACCGATTCAGATATCTAGAACCTTAAAATGACTTGTTATAAGATTACAGCTCATTATCAGCAAACGGTTGACCGATTTAGTGATCTAAAACCTTAGAATGACTTGTTATGAGATTGTAGCTCATTATCAGCAAATGGATGACCGATTCAGCGATCCAGAACCTCAGAATGACTTGTTTTGAGATTAGAACTCATTATTAGTGAATAAATAACTGATTCAGTGATCTAGAACCTTAGAATGGCTTTCTATGAGATTAAAACTCATTATCAGCAAATGGTTGACTGATTTGGTGATCTAGAACCTCAGAATGGCTTGTTATGAGATTACAGCTCATTACCAACAAACGGTTGACTGATTCAGCGATCTAGAACCTCAGAATGGCTTGTTATGTGATTACAGCTCATTATCAGTGAATGGTTGACTGATTTGGTGATCTAGAACCTCAGAATGGCTTGTTATGAGATTACAGCTCATTATCAGTGAATAATTGACTGATTCGGTGATCTAGAAGCTCAGAATGGCTTGTTATGAGATTACAACTCATTATCAGCAAACGGTTGACCGATTCAGCAATCTAGAATCTCAGAATGGCTTGTTATGATATTACAACTCATTATCAGTGAATGGTTGACCGATTCGGTGATCTAAAATCTTAGAACAACTTGTTATGAGATTATAGCTCATTATTAGTGAATGGTTGACCTATTCTATGATCTGGAACCTTACAATGGCTTGTTAGGAGATTACAGCTCATTATCAGTGAATGGTTGACCGATTCAGTGATCTAGAACCTCAGAATGACTTGTTATGAGACTACAGCTCATTATCAGTGAACGGTTGACCGATATGGCAATCTAGAACCTTAGAATAGCTTGTTATGAGATTACAGCTCATTATCAATAAATGGTTCACCGATTCGGCAATCTAGAATCTCAGAATAGCTTGTTATGAGATTGTAGCTCATTATCGGCAAATGGTTGCCCGATTTAGTGATCTAGAATATTAGAATGACTTGTTATGAGATTATAGCTCATTATTAGTGAACGATTGACTGATTCAGTGATCTAGAATCTCAGAATGGCTTATTATGAGATTGCAGCTCATTATCAGCAAACGGTTGACTGATTCATCAATCTAGAATCTCAAAATGGCTTGTTATGAGATTGGAGCTCATTATTAGTGAATGGTTGACCGATTTGGTGATCTAAAACCTTAGAATGACTTGTTATGAGATTATAGCTTATTATCAGCAAACGGTTGACCGATTTGGTGATCTAGAACCTCAGAATGGCTTGTTATAAGATTACAACTCATTATCAGCAAATGATTGACCAATTCAGCGATCTAGAACCTCAAAATAGCTTGTTATGAGATTATAGCTCATTATCAGCAAACGGTTGACCGATTTGGTGATCTAAAATCTCAGAATAGCTTGTTATGAGATTACAGCTCATTATCAGTGAACGGTTGACCGATTTGATGATCTAGAATCTCAGAATTGCTTGTTATGAGATTACAGCTCATTATCAGTGAATGGTTAACCAATTCAGCAATCTAAAACCTCAGAATCGCTTGTTATGAGATTACAGCTCATTATCAGTGAACGGTTGACTGATTCAGTGACCTAGAACGTCAGAATGGCTTGTTATGAGATTATAGCTCATTATTAGTGAATAGTTGACCGATTCATTGATCTAGAACTTCAGAATGGCTTCTTATGAGATTAAAGCTCATTATTAGCAAATGATTGACCGATTCAAAGATCTAGAACCTCAGAATGGCTTCTTATGAGATTATAGCTCATTATCAGCAAATGGTTGACCCATTTGGTGATCTAGAACCTTAGAACGGCTTGTTATGAGATTACAGCTCATTATCAATGAACCGTTGACCGATTTGGTGATTTAAAATCTCAGAATGGCTTGTTATGAGATTATAGCTCATTATCAGTGAACGGTTGACCAATTTGGCGATTTGGAACCTTAGAGTGACTTGTTATGAGATTACAGCTCATTATCAGCAAACGGTTGACTGATTTGGTGATCTAGAACCTCAGAATGGCTTGTTATGAGATTACAGCTCATTATCAGTGAACGGTTGACCGATTCAATGATCTAGAATCTTAGAATGGCTTGTTATAATATTGTAACTCATTATCAGTGAACAGTTGACCGATTCGGTGATCTAGAACCTCAGAATGGCTTGTTATGAGATTACAGCTCATTATCAGTGAACGGTTGACCGATTTGTTGATCTAGAACCTCAGAATGACTTTTTATGAGATTATAGCTCATTATTAGTGAACGATTGACCAATTCGGTGATCTAGAACCTTAGAACAACTTGTTATGAGATTACAGCTCATTATCAGTGAATGGTTGACTGATTCGGCAATCTAGAATCTCAGAATGGCTTGTTATGAGAGTACAGCTGATTACCATTGAATGGTTGATTGATTCGGCGATCTAGAACCTCAGAATGACTTGTTATGAGATTACAACTCATTATCAGCAAATGGTTGACCGATTTGGTGATCTAGAACCTCAGAATGACTTGTTATGAGATTATAGCTCATTATAAGTTAATGGTTGACTGATTCTATGATCTAGAACCTGAGAACAGCTTGTTAGGAGATTATAGCTTATTATCAGGAAATGGTTGACATATTCAGTGATCTAGAACCTCAGAATGACTTGTTATGAGATTACAACTCATTATCAGCAAATAGTTGACTGATTTAGTGATCTAGAAACTTATAATAGCTTATTATGAGATTATAGCTCATTATTAGTGAACGGTTGACCGATGCAGCGATCTAGAATCTTAGAATGGCTTGTTATGAGATTACAACTCATTATCAGAAAACGGTTGACTCATTCAGTGATCTAGAATCTCAGAATGGCTTGTTATGAGATTGCAGGTCATTATCAACAAATGGTTGACCGATTTAGTGATCTAGAACCTCAGAATGACTTGTTATAAGATTATAGCTCATTATCAATGAACGGTTGATCGATTCGGCGGTCTAGAACCTGAGAATGGCTTGTTATAAGATTATAACTCATTATCAGTGAACGGTTGACTAATTTGGCAATTTAGAATCTCATAACGGCTTATTATGAGATTATAGCTCATTATCAACAAACGGTTGACTGATTTGGTGATCTAGAATCTCAGAATGACTTGTTATGAGATTGCAGCTAATTATCAGCAAATGGTTGATCGATTCAGCGATCTAGAACCTTAGAATAACTTATTATAAGATTATAGCTCATTATCAATGAACGATTGAGCAATTCGGTGATCTAGAACCTCAGAATGACTTATTTTGTGATTACAACTCATTATCAGTGAAAGGTTGACCGATTCAATGATCTAGAACCTTAGAATGGCTTGTTAAGAGATTACAGCTCATTATTAGCAAATGGTTGACCGATTTAGTGATCTAGAAGCTCAGAATGGCTTGTTATAAGATTATAGCTCATTATCAGTAAATGGTTGACCGATTTGCTGATCTAGAATTTTAGAATGAGTGTTTTAAGATTATAGATCATTATCAGTGAACTATTGACTGATTCGGTGATTTGGAACCTAAAAATGGTTTGTTATGAGATTACAGCTCATTATCAGCAAACGGTTGACCGATTCGGCAATCTAGAACCTTAGAATGGCTTGTTATGAGATTATAGCTCATTATCAGCAAACAGTTGATTGATTCATTGATTTGGAACCTCAGAATGGCTTGTTAGGAGATTACAACTCATTATCAGCGAACGGTTGATCGAGTCGGCGATCTAGAACCTCGGAATGACTTATTATGAGATTATAACTTATTATCAATGAACGGTTGACTGATTTAATGATCTAGAACCTCAGAACAGCTTGTTATGAGATTATAGCTCATTATCAGTGAACGGTTGACTGATTCAGCGATCTAGAACCTTAGAATGGCTTGTTATGAGATTATAGCTCATTATCAGTGAACGGTTGACTGATTCAGCGATCTGGAACCTTAGAATGGCTTGTTATGAGATTATAGCTCATTATCAGTGAACGGTTGACTGATTTGGTGATCTAGAATGTCAGAATGGCTTGTTATGAGATTATAGCTCATTATCAGTGAATGGTTGACTGATTCAGTAATCTAGAACCTCACAATGGCTTGTTATGAGATTATAGCTCATTATCAGCAAACAGTTGACCGATTTGGCAATCTAGAACCTCATAATGACTTTTATGAGATTACAATTTATTATTAGTGAATCATTCACCGATTTGGTGATCTAGAACCTCAGAATGACTTAATATGAGATTACAGCTCATTATCAGTGAATAGTTGACCGATTTGGTGATCTAGAACCTCAAAATGGCTTGTAATGAGATTACTGCTCATTATCAGCAAATGGTTGACAGATTCAGTGATC
Organism: Thuja plicata; assembly: GCA_018584345.1. Taxonomy (NCBI): domain Eukaryota; kingdom Viridiplantae; phylum Streptophyta; class Pinopsida; order Cupressales; family Cupressaceae; genus Thuja; species Thuja plicata. Next base: position 342,027 of record MU227916.1, on the reverse strand, counting down.
AAGAACCTCAGAACAGCTTCTTATGAGATTATAGCTCATTATCAGCGAACGGTTGACCGATTCAGAGATCTGGAATCTCAGAACGGCTTGTTATGAGATTACAACTCATTATCAGTGAACGGTTGACCAATTTGGTGATCTAGAATCTCAGAATAGCTTGTTATGAGATTGCACCTCATTATCAACAAACAGTTGACCAATTTGGTGATCTAGAACCTCATAACAGCTTGTTATGAGATTACAGCTCATTATCAGTGAACGGTTGACAGATTGGTGATCTAGAATCTCAGAATGGCTTGTTATGAGATTATAGCTCATTATTAGTGAATAGTTGACCGATTCGGCAATCTAGAATCTCAAAATGTCTTGTTATGAGATTACAGCTCATTATCAGCGAACAGTTAACTGATTCAGTGATCTAGAACCTCAGAATGGCTTGTTTTGAGATTACAGCTCATTATCAGTGAATGGTTGACCAATTCGGTGATCTAGAACCTCAGAATGGCTTGTTATGAGATTACAGCTCATTATCAACAAATGGTTGACCGATTCAGCGATCTAGAACCTCAGAATGGCTTGTTATGAGATTACAGCTCATTATCAGCAAACGATTGACCGATTCAGTGATCTAGAACCTCAGAATGACTTTTTATGAGAATATAGCTCATTATTAGTGAATGGTTGACCGATTCAGCGATCTAAAATCTTAGAACGGCTTGTTATGAGATTACAGCTCATTATCAGTGAACGGTTGACCAATTTAGTGATCTAGAATTTCAGAATGGCTTGTTATGAGATTGCAGCTCATTATCAACAAACAGTTGACCGATTTAGTGATCTAGAATCTCAGAATGGCTTGTTATGAGATTGTAACTCATTATCAGTGAATGGTTGACCTATTCCGCTATCTAGAACCTCATAACGGCTTGTTATGAGATTATAGGTCATTATCAGTGAACGGTTGACAGATTGGTGATCTAGAATCTCAGAATGGCTTGTTATGAGATTATAGCTCATTATTAGTGAATAGTTGACCGATTCGGCAATCTAGAATCTCAAAATATCTTGTTATGAGATTACAGCTCATTATCAGCAAATGGTTGACTGATTCGGCGATCTAGAACCTAAGAATGGCTTGTTATGAGATTATAGCTCATTATCAGTGATGGCTGCCCAATTCAGTGATCTAGAACCTCAGAATGGCTTGTTATGAGAATATAGCTCATTATCAGTGAACGGTTGACTGATTCAGTGATCTAGAACCTTAAAATGACTTATTATGAGATTACAGCTCATTATTAGTGAACGCTTGACCGATTCGATGATCTAGAACCTCAGAATGGCTTGTTATGAGATTACAGCTCATTATCAGCAAATAGTTGACCGATTCGGTGATCTAAAATCTTAGAATGACTTGTTATGAGATTACAACTCATTATCAGTGAATGGTTGACCAATTCAGCAATCTAGAATCTTGGAATAGCTTGTTATGAGATTGTAGCTCATTATCAAGAAACGGTTGACCGATTCGGAGATCTAGAATCTCAGAATGACTTGTTATAAGATTATAGCTCATTATCAGCAAACGATTGACCGAATCGGTGATATAGAAACTCAGAATGACTTATTATGAGATTACAGCTCATTATCAATGAACGGTTGACCGATTTGGCAATCTAGAACCTCAAAATGACTTGTTATGATATTACAGCTCATTATCAGTCAACAGTTGACCGATTCAGTGATCTAGAACCTCAGAATGGCCTGTTATGAGATTATAGCTCATTATCAGAAAATGGCTGACTGATTTGGCAATCTAGAACCTCAAAATGGCTTGTTATGAGATTACAACTCATTATCAATGAACAGTTGACCGATTCAGCGATCTAGAATCTTAGAAGGGCTTGTTATGAGATTACAGCTCATTATCAGTGAACGGTTGACCGATTCGACAATCTAAAATATTAGAATGGCTTGTTATAAGATTATAGCCCATTATAAATAAATGGTTGACCGATTTGGCAAACTAGAATCTCAGAACATCTTGTTATGAGATTGTAGCTCATTATTAGCAAACGGTTGACCGATTCATTTATCTAGAACATCAGAACAGCTTGTTATGAGATTACAGCTCATTATCAATGAACGGTTGACCGATTTAGTGATCTAGAACCTTAAAATAGCTTGTTATGAGATTACAACTTATTATCAATGAACAGTTGACCGATTTGGCGATCTGGAACCTTAGAATGGCTTGTTATGAGATTACAACTCATTTTCAGTGAATGGTTGACCGATTCGATGATCTGGAACCTCAGAATGGCTTGTTATGAGATTACAACTCATTATCAGTGAACGGTTGACCAATTCAGTGATCTAGAACCTCAGAATGGCTTGTTATAAGATTACAGCTCATTATCAGTGAATGGTTGACCGATTCGGTGATCTAGAACCTCAGAATGGCTTGTTATGAGATTACAGCTCATTATCAGCGAAGGGTTGACCGATTTGGCGATCTAGAACCTCAAAATGGCTTGTTATGAGATTATAGCTCATTATCAGTGAACAGTTGACCGATTTGGCAATCTAGAAACTCAGAATGACTTGTTATGAGATTACAGCTTATTATCAGCGAATAGTTATTGATTCGGCAATCTAGAATCTCAGAATAGCTTGTTATGAGATTATAGCTCATTATCCGCGAATGGTTGACCGATTTAGCTATCTAGAATCTCACAATAGCTTGTTATGAGATTGCAGCTCATTATCAACAAACGATTGACCAGTTCGGTGATCTAAAATCTAAGAATGGCTTGTTATGAGATTGTAGCTCATTATCCGCAAACATTTGACCGACTTGGCAATCTAGAACCTCAGAATGACTTGTTATGAGATTACAGCTCATTATCAGCGAATGGTTGACCGATTCGGCGATCTAGAACCTCAGAATGGCTTGTTATGAGATTACAGCTCATTATTAGTGAATGGTTGACCGATTCAGTGATCTAGAACCTCAAAATAGCTTGTTATGAGATTACAACTCATTATCAGTGAACGGTTGACCGATTCAATGATCTAGAATATCAAAACTGCCTGTTATGATATTACAGCTTATTATTAGTGAACCATTGACCGATTCGGTGATCTAGCATCTCAGAATATCTTATTATGAGATTACAGCTCATTATCAGTAAACAGTTGACCGATTCGGCGATCTAGAACCTCAGAATGGCTTGTTATGAAATTAGAGCTCATTATCAGTGAATGGTTGACCGATTCGGTGATCTAGAACCTCAGAATGGCTTGTTATGAAATTACAGCTCATTATCAACAAATGGTTTGACATATTCAAAGATCAGGAACCTCAGAATGGCTTATTATGAGATAATAGCTCATTATCAGCAAACGGTTGACCGATTTGGCGATCTAGAATTTCAAAATGACTTGTTATGAGATTACAGGTCATTGCTAGCAAATGGTTGACTGATTCGGCAATCTAGAACCTTTGAACAGCTTATTATGAGATAACAGCTCATTATCAATGAACGGTTGACCAATTCGGTGAGCTAGAATCTCAGAATGACTTTTTATGAGACTATAGTTCATTATAAGTGAACGGTTGACCGATTCGGCGATCTAGAATCTCAAAATGACTTGTTATGAGATTGCAGCCCATTATCAGCAAATGATTGACTGATTCGGCTATCTAGAATCTCAGAATGGCTTGTTATGAGATTGCAGCTCAATATCAACAAACAATTGACCGATTCGTTGATCTAGAACCTTAGAATGACTTGTTATGAGATTACAGCTCAATATCAACAAACGGTTGACCGATTCAGTGATCTAAAATCTCAGAATGACTTGTTATCAGATTGTAGCTCATTATTAGCAAATGATTGACCAATTCAGTGATCTGGAACCTCAGAATGACTTGTTACGAGATTATAGCTCTTTATCAGAGAATGGTTGACCGATTCGATGATCTAGAACCTCAGAATGACTTATTATGAGATTACAGCTCATTATCAGTGAATGGTTGACCAATTCAGTGATGTAGAACCTTAAAATAACTTGTTATAAGATTACAGCTCATTATTAGCAAATGGTTGACCGATTCAGTGATCTAGAGCTTTAGAACAGCTTGTTATGAGATTACAACTCATTATCAGCAAACGGTTGACCGATTCGGTTATCTAGAATCTCAGAATGACTTGTTTTGAGATTATAGCTCTTTATCAGTGAATGGTTGATCGATTTAGTTATTTGGAACCTCAGAATGGCTTGTTATGAGATTATAGCTCATTATCAGCAAATGGTTGACCAATTCAGTGATCTAAAACCTTAGAATGGCTTGTTATGAGATTATAGCTCATTATCAGCAAACGGTTGACCGATTCAGCAATCTAGAACCTTAGAACGGCTTGTTATGAGATTACAACTCATTATCAGTGAACGGTTGACTGATTCAGTGATCTAGACCCTCAGAATGGCTTGTTATGAGATTACAACTCATTATCAGTGAATGGTTGACTGATTTAGCTATCTAGAATATCAAAATGGCTTGTTATGAGATTATAACTCATTATCAGTGAATGATTGACTGATTCGGTGATCTAGAATCTTAGAACGGCTTGTTATGAGATTACAACTCATTAATAGTGAATGGTTGATCGATTCGGTGATCTAGAACCTCAGAACAACTTGTTATGAGATTGTAGCTCATTATCAGTGAATGGTTGACCAATTCGGCCATCTAGAACCTCAAAATGACTTGTTATAAGATTACAACTCATTATCAGTGAATAGTTGACCGATTCGGCGATCTAGAACCTTAGAATAGCTTGTTATGAGATTATAGCTCATTATCAGTGAACAGTTGACCGATTCGGCGATCTAGAACCTCAGAATAGCTTGTTATGAGATTACAACTCATTATTCGCAAATAGTTGCCCAATTCAATGATCTAGAATCTTAGAACGACTTGTTATGAAATTATAGCTCATTATCAGTGAACGGTTCACCGATTCAGTGATCTAGAATCTCAGAATGGCTTGTTATGAGATTATAGCTCATTATCAGCAAACGGTTGAGTGATTCATCGATCTGGAATCTCAGAATGGCTTGTTATGAGATTGGAGCTCATTATCAGTAAACGGTTGACCAATTTAATGATATAGAACCTCAGAATGACTTTTTATAAGATTACAGCTTATTATCAGTGAACGGTTGACCGATTTGGTGATCTAGAACCTCAGAATGACTTGTTATAAGATTACAACTCATTATCAATGACTGATTGACCGATTTGGTGATCTAGAACCTCAAAATGGCTTGTTATGAGATTACAACTCATTATCAGCAAATGGTTGACCGATTCAGTGATCTAGAACCTCAAAATGGCTTGTTATTAGATTACAACTGATTATCAATGAACGGTTGACCAATTTGATGATCTAGAATCTCAGAATGGCTTGTTATGAGATTATAGCTTATTATCAGTGAATGGTTGACCGACTCGATGATCTAAAATCTTAGAATGGCTTGTTATGAGATTACAGCTCATTATCAGTGAATGGTTGACCAATTTGGTAATTTGGAACCTTAGAATGGCTTATTATGAGATTATCGCTCATTTCCAATGAACAGTTGACTGATTCGGTGATCTAGAACCTTAGAATGGCTTGTTATGAGATTACAGCTCATTATTAGTGAACGATTGACCGATTTAGTGATCTAGAACCTCAGAATGGCTTGTTATAAGATTAAAGCTCATTATTAGCAAATGATTGACCGATTCAACGATCTAGAACCTCAAAATAGCTTCTTATGAGATTATAGCTAATTATCAGCAAATGGTTGACCCATTCGGCGATCTAGAACCTCAGAATGGCTTGTTATGAGATTACAGCTCATTATCAATGAATGATTGACCGATTCAGCGACCTAGAATCTCAAAATGGCTTGTTATAAGATTACAGCTCATTATCAGTGAACGGTTGACCGATTTGGCGATTGGAACCTTAGAATGGGTTGTTATAAGATTACAGCTCATTATCAGCAAACGGTTGACCGATTTGGTGATCTGGAACCTCAGAATGGCTTGTAATGAGATTACAACTCATTATCAGCGAATGATTGATCGATTCAGTGATCTAAAATCTTAGAATGGCTTGTTATAAAATTACAACTCATTATAAGTGAACAGTTGACCGATTTAGTGATCTAGAACGTCAAAATGGCTTGTTATGAGATTACAGCTCATTATCAGTGAACAGTTGACCGATTCGGCGATCTAGAACCTCAGAATGACTTGTTATGAGATTATAGCTCATTATCAGTGAACGGTTGACCGATTCGGTGATCTAAAAGCTTAGAATACCTTGTTATGAGATTACAGCTCATTATCAGTGAACCGTTGATTGATTCGGCAATCTAGAATCTCAGAATGGCTTGTTATGAGATTACAGCTCATTATCAGCAAACTGTTGACCGATTCGGCAATCTAGAACCTCAGAATGACTTGTTATGAGATTACAGCTCATTATAAGTGAATGGTTAACTGATTCTATGATCTAGAACGTCAGAATAGCTTATTAGGAGATTATAGCTTATTATCAGCAAATGGTATACTAATTCAATGATCTAGAATCTCAGAATGACTTGTTATGAGATTACAACTCATTATCAGTGAACAATTGACTGATTCAGTGATCTAGAAACTCAGAATGACTTGTTATGAGATTGCAACTCATTATCAGTGAACGGCTGACAGATTCGGCAATCTAGAATTTCAAAATGGCTTGTTATGAGATTGCAGCTCATTATCAGCAAATGGTTGACCGATTCGGCGATCTAGAATCTCAGAATGGCTTGTTATGAGATTGTAGCTCATTATCAACAAACGATTGACTGATTCGGTGATCTAGAACCTCAGAATGACTTGTTATGAGATTACAGCTCATTATCAATGAACGGTTGACTGATTTGGTGATCCAGAATGTCAAAATGGCTTGTTATAAGATTACAACTCATTATCAGTGAACAGTTGACCAATTCAGTGATCTAGAATCTCAGAATGACTTATTATGAGATTACAACTCATTATTAGCAAATGGTTGACCAATTCCGCGATCTACAATCTCAAAATGACTTGTTATGAGATTATAACTAATTATCAGCAAACTGTTGATCGATTCAACGATTTAGAACCTCAGAATGACTTGTTATGAGATTACAGCTTATTATCAGTGAACAATTGACCGATTTGGTGATCTAGAAACTTAGAATGACTTATTATAAGATTTCAGCTCATTATCAGTGAACGGTTGACCGATTCAGTGATCTAGAACCTCAGAATGACTTATTATGATATTACAGCTTATTATTAGCAAATGGTTGACCAATTCAGTGATCTAGAACCTCAGAATGGCTTGTTATGAGATTACAGCTCATTATCAGCAAATGGTTGACCAATTCAGTGATCTAGAATCTCAGAACAACTTGTTTTGAGATTACAGCTCATTATTAGTGAACGGTTGACTCATTCGGTGATCTAGAACCTCAGAATGGCTTGTTATGATATTATAGCTCATTATCAGCAAATGGTTGATCAGTTTGGTGATCTAGAACCTCAGAATGGCTTGTTATGAGATTACAGGTCATTATCAGCAAACAGTTGACCGATTCGGCGATTTAGAAGCTCAGAATGGCTTGTTATGAGATTACAACTCATTATCAGTGAATGTTTGACCGATTCAGCTATCTAGAACCTAAGAATGGCTTGGTATGAGATTATAGCTCATTATCAGCAAATGGTTGACCGATTCAGCTATCTAGAATCTCAGAATGGCTTGTTATGAGATTGCAGCTCATTATCAGCAAATAGTTGACTGATTCGGCGATCTGGAACCTCAGAATGGCTTGTTATGAGATTACAGCTTATTATCAGTGAATGGTTGACCGATTCAGTGATCTGGAACCTCAGAATGGCTTGTTAGAAGATTACAGCTCATTATCAGCAAACAGTTGCTTGATTCGGCGATCTAAAATCTTAGAAGGGCTTGTTATGAGATTACAACTCATTATTAGTGAACGATTGACCAATTCAGCAATCTAGAATCTTAAAACAACTTGTTATGAGATTGTAGCTCATTATTAGCAAACGGTTGACCGATTCATCGATCTAGAATGTTAGAATAGCTTGTTAGGAGATTAGAGCTCATTATCAGCAAATAGTTGACCGATTTGGCAATCTAGAACCTCAGAATGACTTGTTATGAGATTATTGCTCATTATCAGTGAATAGTTGACCGATTTGGCGATCTAGAACCTCAGAATGACTCGTTATGAGATTACAACTCATTATCAATGAACGGTTGGTTGAGTTGGTGATCTAGAACCTTAGAACGGCTTGTTATGAGATTACAGCTCATTATCAGCAAATAGTTGACCGATTTGCCGATCTAGAACCTTATAATGGCTTGTTATGAGATTACAGCTCATTATCAGCAAACGGTTGACCGATTCGGTGATTTAGAATCTCAGAATAGCTTGTTATGAGATTACAGCTCATTATCAGCGAATAGTTGACCAATTCAGTGATCTAGAATCTCAGAATAGCTTGGTATGAGATTACAGCTCATTATCAGTGAACGGTTGACCGATTCGGTGATCTGGAACCTTAGAATGACTTATTATGAGATTACAGCTCATTATCAGAAAACAGTTGACCAATTCAGTGATCTAGAACCTCAGAATGACTTGTTATGAGATTACAGCTCATTATCAGTGAATGATTGACCGATTTGGTGATCTAGAACCTCAGAATGGCTTGTTATGAGATTAAAGCTCATTATTAGTGAACGGTTGACCAATTTGGTGAACTAGAACCTCAAAATAGCTTGTTATGAGATTACATCTCATTGTTAGAAAATGGTTGACCCATTTGGTGATCTAGAATGTCAAAATGGCTTGTTATGAGATTACAGCTCATTATCAACGAATGGTTGACCGATTCGGCGATCTAGAATCTCAGAATAGATAGTTATGAGATTATAGCTCATTATCAGTAAATGGTTGACCAAATCAATGATTTGGAACCTCAGAATGGCTTGTTATGAGATTACAACTCATTATCAGTGAACGGTTGACCGATTTGGCGATCTGGAACCTTAGAATGGCTTGTTATGAGATTATAGCTCATTATTAGTGAACGGTTGACTGATTCGGTAATCTAGAGTCTCAGAATGGCTTGTTATGAGATTACAACTCATTATCAGTGAATGGTTGACCGATTCGGTGATCTAGAACCTCAGAATGGCTTGTTATGAGATTATAGCTCATTATCAATGAATGGTTGACCAATTCAGTGGTCTAGAACCTTACAATGGAACGTTACAATGGCTTGTTATAAGATTAGAGCTCATTAACAGCAAATAGTTGACCTATTTGGCAATCTAGAACCTCAGAATGACGTGTTATGAGATTATAGCTCATTATTAGTGAATGGTTGATCAATTTGGTAATCTAGAACCTTAGAATGACTTGTTATGAGATTACAGCTCATTATCAGTGAATGGTTGACTGATTCAATGATCTAGAACCTTAGAATGGCTTGTTATGAGATTACAGCTTATTATCAGCAAATGGTTGACCAATTCATCGATTTGGAACCTTAGAATGGATTGTTATGAGATTACAGCTCATTATCAGTGAATGGTTGACCAATTCGGTGATCTAAAATCTCAGAATAACTTGTTATGAGATTACAGCTCATTATCAGTGAACAATTGACCGATTCGGCAATCTAGAACCTCAGAATGGCTTGTTATTAGATTACAGCTCATTATCAGCAAATGGTTGACCGATTCAGTGATCTAGAAACTCAGAATGGCTTGTTATGAGATTACAGCTCATTATCAGCAAATGGTTGACCAATTTGGTGATCTAGAACCTCAGAATGACTTGTTATGAGATTAAAGCTCATTATCAGTGAATGGTTGACCAATTCAGTGAACTAGAACCTCAAAATAGCTCGTTATGAGATTATAGCTCATTATTAGCAAATAGTTGACCCATTCGGTGATCTAGAACCTTAAAATGACTTGTTATGATATTATAGCTCACTATCAGCAAACGGTTAACCAATTTGGTGATCTAGAACCTCAGAACAACTTGTTATGAGATTACAGCTCATTATAAACGAATGGTTGACTGATTTGGCAATCTAGAATCTTAGAACAACTTGTTATGAGATTACAGCTCATTATCAGTTAATAGTTGACCGATTCAGCAATGTAGAATCTAAGAATAGCTTGTTATGAGATTATAGCTCATTATCAACAAACGGTTGAATGATTCAGTGGTCTAGAAACACAAAATGGCTTGTTATGAGATTACAGCTCATTATCAGTGAATGGTTGATCAATTCGGTGATCTAGAAGGTTAGAATGGCTTTTTATGAGATTACAGCTCATTATCAGCAAATGGTTGACCGATTCAGCGATCTAGAACCTCAAAATGACTTGTTATGTGATTACAACTCATTATTAGCAAACGATTGACTGATTTGGTGATCTAGAACCTCAGAATGACTTGTGATTAGATTACAGCTCATTATCAGTGAACGGTTGACCGATTTAGTGATCTGAAAACTTAGAACAGCTTATTATGAGATTATAGCTCATTATCAGTGAACGGTTGACTAATTTGGTGATCTAAAATATTAGAACAGCTTGTTATGAGATTATAGCTCATTATCAGTGATCGATTGACCAATTCGGTGATCTAGAACCTCAAAATGGCTTGTCATGAGATTACAGTTCATTATCAGTGAACGATTGACTGATGCGGTGATCTAGTACCTCAAAATGGCTTGTTACAAGATTACAGCTCATTATCAGTGAATGGTTGACCAATTCAGTGATCTAAAACCTCAGAATAGCTTATTATGAGATTATAGCTCATTATCAATGAACGGCTGATCGATTCGGTGATCTAGAACCTCTGAACGGCTTGTTATGAGATTATAGCTCATTATCAACAAATGCTTGACTGATTCGGTGATCTATAATCTTAGAATGACTTGTTATGAGATTACAGCTCATTATCAATTAACGATTGACTGATTTGGCGATCTAGAATCTTAGAATACCTTGTTATGAGATTATAGCTCATTATTAGCAAACGGTTGACCGATTTGGTGATGTAGAACCTTAGAATGACTTATTATGAGATTACAACTCATTATCAGTGAATGGTTGACCGATTCAGTGATCTAAAACCTAAGAACAACTTATTATGAGATTACAGCTCATTATCAACAAACGGTTGACCGATTCGATGATCTAGAACCTCAAAATGGCTTGTTATGAGATTACAACTCATTATCAGTGACTGATTCGGTGATCTAGAATCTCATAATAGCTTATTATGAGATTACAACTCATTATCAGTAAACAGTTGACTGATTCGGCGATCTAAAATCTCAAAATGGCTTGTTATGAGATTACAGCTCATTATCACTGAACAGTTGACTGATTTAATGATCTAGAATCTCAGAATGACTTATTATGAGATTGCAGCTCATTATCAGCAAACACTTGATCGATTTGGTGATCTAGAATCTTAGAATGACTTGTTATGAGATTACAGTTAATTATTAGCAAATAGTTGACTGATTCAGTGATCTAGAACCTCAGAATCACTTGTTATGAGACTACAACTCATTATCAGTGAATAGTTGACCGATTCAGCGTTCTAGAACCTCAGAATGATTTGTTTTGAGATTACAGCTCATTATCAGTGAATGGTTGACTAATTGGGTGATCTAGAACCTCAGAACGGCTTGTTATTAGATTACAGATCATTATCAGCAAATGGTTGATTGATTTGGTGATCTAGAACCTCAAAATGACTTGTTATGAGATTACAGCTCATTATCAGGGAACGGTTGACTAATTTGGTGATCTAGAATCTCAGAATGGCTTGTTATGAGATTGCAGCTCATTATTAGTGAATGATTGACCGATTTAGCAATCTGGAACCTCAGAATGGCTTGTTATGAGATTACAGCTCATTATCAGCAAATAGTTAACCGATTCAGCGATTTGGAAACTCAAAATGGCTTATTATGACATTACAGCTCATTATCAGTGAACGGTTGACCGATTCGGTGATCTAGAATCTTAGAACAGCTTGTTATGAGATTACAGCTCATTATCAATAAATGTTTGACCGATTCAGCGATCTGGAACCTTAGAATGGCTTGTTATAAGATTACAACTCATTATTACTGAACGGCTGACCGATTCAACAATCTACAACCTCAGAACAACTTGTTATAAGATTACAGCTTATTATCAACAAATGGTTGACTGATTCGGTAATCTAGAACCTCAGAATGACTTGTTATGAGATTACAACTCATTATCAGTGAACGGTTGGCCGATTCGGCAATCTAGAACCTCAGAATGACTTGTTATCAGATTATAGCTTATTATCAGTGAACGGTTGACCGATTAAGTAATCTAGAACCTCAGAATGGCTTGTTATGAGATTACAGCTCATTATCAGCAAATGGTTGACTGATTCAGCGATCTAGAATCTTAGAATGGCTTGTTATGAGGTTACATCTCATTATCAGTGAACAGTTGACCGATTCGGTGATCTAGAATCTCAAAATGAATTGTTATGAGATTACAGCTCATTATCAGTGAACGGTTGACCAATTCGGCAATCTAGAACCTCAGAATGGCCTGTTAAGAGATTACAGCTCATTATCAGCAAATAATTGACTGATTCGGCAATCTAGAACCTCAAAATGGCTTGTCATGAGATTATAGCTCATTATCAGTGAATGGTTGACCGATTCGGCGATCTAGAACTTCAGAATGACTTGTTATGAGATTACAGCTTATTATTAGCAAATGGTTGACTGATTCAGTGATCTAGAACCTAAGAATGGCTTGTTATGAGATTATAGCTCATTATTAGTGAACGGTTGACCGATTCGGTGATCTAGAACCTCAAAATGGCTTGTTATGAGATTACAGCTCATTATTAGTAAATGGTTGACCGATTCGGTGATCTAGAACCTCAGAACAACTTGTTATGAGATTACAGCTCATTATCAGTGAACGGTTGACCGATTCGGTGATCTAAAATCTCAAAATGGCTTGTTATGAGATTACAGCTTATTATCAATGAATGGTTGATCGATTCGGTGATCTAGAATTTTAGAACGGCTTGTTATGAGATTACAGCTCATTATCAGTGAAGGGTTGACCGATTCGGCGATCTAGAATCTCAGAAGAGCTTGTTATGAGATTGAAGCTCATTATCAAAAAATGGTTGACCGATTCAGTGATCTAGAACCTCAGAATGACTTGTTACGAGATTACAGCTCATTATCAACAAATGGTTGACCGATTCGGCGATCTAGAACCTCAGAATGACTTTTTATGACATTAGAGCTCATTATCAGAGAACAGTTGAACAATTTGGCGATCTAGAATCTTAGAAGAGCTTGTTATGAGATTATAGCTCATTATCAACAAACGGTTAACCGATTTAGCGATCTAGAATCTTAGAATGGCTTGTTATGAGATTGCAGCTCATTATCAGCAAATAGTTGACAGATTCGGTGATCTAGAACCTCAGAATGACTTGTTATGAGATTATAGCTCATTATCAGTGAATGATTGACCGATTTGGTGATCTAGAACCTCACAATGACTTGTTATGAGATTACAGCTCATTATCGGTGAACGGTTGACCGATTCAGCGATCTAAAACCTAAAAATGACTTGTTATGAGATTATAGCTCATTATCAGCAAATGATTGACCTATTGTATGATCTAGAACCTCACAAAAACTTGTTATGAGATTATAGCTCATTATTAGTGAATGGTTCATTGATTCAGTGATCTAGAATCCCAAAATAGCTTGTTATAAGATTACAGCTCATTATCAATAAACGGTTGATCAATTCGGTGATTTGGAATCTTAGACTAGCTTATTATGAGATTGCAGCTCATTATCAACAAATAGTTGACTAATTCAGTGATCTAGAAGCTCAAAATGACTTGTTATGAGATTATAGCTCATTATCAGTAAACGATTGACCAATTCGGCGATATAGAACCTCAGAATGACTTGTTATGAGATTACAACTCATTATCAGCAAACGATTGACCGATTCGGTGATCTGCAACCTCAAAATGGTTTGTTATGAGATTTTAGCTCATTATTAGTGAATGGTTGACCAATTCAGTGATCTAGAACCTCAAAATGGCTTGTTATGAGATTACAGCTCATTATCAACAAATGGTTGACCGATTCAGTAATCTAGAATCTCAGACCGGCTTGTTATGAGATTATAACTCATTATCAGCAAATGGTTGACCAATTTGATGATCTAGAACCTTAGAATGGCTTGTTATGAAATTATAGCTCATTATCAGTGAACGGTTGACCGATTCGATGATCTAGAACCTTAGAATGACTTGTTATGAGATTACAGGTCATTATCAGTGAACGGTTGACTGATTCAGCGATCTGGAACCTCATAATGGCTTATTATGAGATTACAACTCATTATCAGTGAACAGTTGACCGATTCGGCAATCTAGAACCTCAAATGGCTTGTTATGAGATTACAGCTCATTATCGGCGAACAGTTGACCGATTTGGCGATCTAGAATCTCAGAATTGCTGATTATGAGATTACAGCTTTTTATCAGCAAATGGTTGACCGATTTGGTGATCTAGAATCTTAGAATGGCTTGTTATGAGATTATAGCTCATTATCAACAAATGGTTAACCGATTTAGCGATCTAGAATCTCAAAATAGCTTATTATGAGATTACAGCTCATTATCCATCAATGGTTGACCGATTCGGCGATCTGGAACCTTAGAATGGCTTGTTATGAGATTACAGCTCATTATCAGTGAATGGTTGATCGAATCGGCAATCTAGAAACTTAGAATAGCTTGTTTTGATACTATAGCTCATTATCAATGAACGATTGCTTGATTTAGCGATCTAGAACCTTAGAATAGCTTGGTATGAGATTACAGCTCATTATCAGTGAACGGTTGACCAATTCAGCGATCTAAAACCTCAAAATGGCTTGTTCTGAGATTACAGGTCATTATCAGTGAATGATTGATCGATTTGGTGATCTAGAACCTCAGAATGGCTTGTTATGAGATTACAGCTCATTATCAGCAAATAGTTGACCGATTCGGTGATCTAGAACCTCAGAATGACTTGTTATGAGATTATAGCTCATTATTAGTGAACGGTTGACCGACTCAGTGATCTAGAACCTCAGAATAACTTGTTATGAGATTATGGCTCATTATCAATGAACGGTTGACTGATTCAGTGATTTAGAACCTCAGAATAGCTTGTTATGAGATTACAGGTCATTATCAGTGAATGGTTGACCGATTCAACGATCTAGAATCTCAAAATAGCTTGTTATGAGATTATAGCTCATTATTAGTGAAATGTTGACCGATTCGATGATCTAGAATCTCAAAATAGCTTGTTATGAGATTACAGCTCATTATCAGTGAATGGTTGACTGATTTGGCAATCTAGAATCTCAGAAGAGCTTGATATGAGATTGCAGCTCATTATCAGGAAATGACTTACCGATTCGGCAATCTAGAACCTCAAAATGACTTGTTATGAGATTATAGCTCATTATCAGTAAACGATTGACCAATTTGATGATCTAGAACCTTAGAATGACTTATTATGAGATTACAGCTCATTATCAGTGAATGGTTGACCGATTCAGTGATCTAGAACCTCAGAATGACTTTTTATGAGATTATAACTCATTATCAGTAAATGGTTGACAGATTCAGCAAATCTAGAACCTCAGAATGGCTTGTTATGAGATTACAGCTCATTATTAGTGAATGGTTGACCGATTTGGTGATCTAGAATCTTAGAACGGCTTGTTATGAGATTGCAGCTCATTATCAGTGAACGGTTGACCGATTCGGTGATCTAGAATCTCAGAAGAGCTTGTTATAAGATTACAGCTCATTATCAGCAAACGGTTGACTGATTCAGCGATCTAGAATCTCATAATGGCTTCTTATGAGATTGTAGCTACTTATCAGCAAATGGTTGACTGATTCGGCGATCTAGAACCCCAGAATGACTTATTATGAGATTACAGCTCATTATCAGCGAACGGTTAACCGATTTGGTGATCTAGAACCTCAAAATGACTTCTTATTAGATTACAGCTCATTATCAGCAAATGATTGACTGATTCGGTGATCTAGAACCTCAGAACAGCTTGTTATGAGATTACAGCACATTATCAGCAAACAGTTGACCTATTCAGCGATCTATAACCTCAGAACAACTTGTTATAAAATTACAACTTATTATTAGTGAACGATTGACCGATTCAGTGATCTAGAACCTCAGAATAATTTGTTATGAGATTTAGCTCATTATCAGCAAACGGTTGACCAATTCAGTAATCTAGAATCTCAGAATGGCTTGTTATGAGATTGCAGCTCATTATTAGCAAATCACTGACCGATTCAGTGAACTAGAATCTCAGAACGGCTTGTTATGAGATTGTAGCTCATTATCAACAAACAATTGACTGATTTAGCGATCTAGAACCTCAGAATGACTTGTTATGAGATTACAACTCATTATCAGTGAACGATTGACTGATTCAGCGATCTAGAACCTCAGAATGACTTGTTATGAGATTACAGCTCATTATCAACAAACGGTTGACCGATTCGGTGATCTAGAACCTTTGAATGGCTTGTTCTACAATTACATCTCATTATCAGCAAACGGTTGACCGATTTGGTGATCTAAAACCTTAGAATGACTTGTTATGAGATTACAGCTCATTATCAGTGAATGATTGACCGATTCAGTAATCTAGAATCTCAGAACTGCTTGTTATGATATTATAGCTCATTATCAGTGAACGGCTGACCGAGCTGGCAATCTAAAACCTAAGAATGGCTTGTTATGAGATTACAACTTATTATCAGCAAATAGTTGACCAATTCAGCAATCTGGAAGCTTAGAATGGCTTGTTGTGAGATTACAACTCATTATCAGTGAAAGGTTGACCGATTCGGCGATCTAGAACCTCAAAATGGTTTGTTATGAGATTACAGCTCATTATCAGTGAACGGTTGACTGATTCAATAATCTCGAACCTTAGAATGGCTTATTATGAGATTACAGCTTATTATCAGTGAATAATTGACCGATTCAGAGATCTAGAACCTTAGAATAGCTTGTTATAAGATTATAGCTCATTATCAGTGAACTGTTGACCGATTCGGCGATCTATAACCTCAGAATAGCTTGTTATGAGATTATAGCTCATTATCAGTGAACGGTCGACCGATTCAGCTATTAATATGAGATTACAACTCATTATCAACAAATGGTTGACTGATTCAGCAATCTAGAACCTCAGAACGGCTTGTTATGAGATTACAGCTCATTATCAGTGAACGGTTGACTGATTCAGTGATCTAGAACCTCAGAATGACTTGTTATAAGATTATAGCTCATTATTAGTGAATAGTTTACCAATTTGGTGATCTAGAATCTCAGAATGGCTTGTTATGATATTGCAGCTCATTATCAGCAAACGGTTGACTGATTTGATGATCTAGAACCTCAGAATGGCTTGTTATGAGATTATAACTCATTATCAGTGAACGGTTGACTGATTCAGTGATCTAGAATCTCAGAATGACTTGTTATAAGATTACAACTCATTATCAGTGAATGGTTGACCAATTCGGTGATCTAGAACCTCAGAACGGCTTGTTATGAGATTACAGCTCATTATCAGCAAATGGTTGACCAATTTGGTGATCTAGAACCTTAGAATGACTTATTATGAGATTATAACTCATTATCAGTGAACGGTTGACCTATTCAGCAATCAAGAACCTCAGAATGACTTGTTATGAGATAAAAACTCATTATCAGTGAATGGTTGACTGATATAGTGATCTAGAACCTCAGAACAACTTGGTATGAGATTACAGCTCATTATCAGCAAACGGTTGACCGATTCGGCGATCTAGAACCTCAGAATGGCTTGTTATGAGATTATAGCTCATTATCAGTGAATGGTTGACCAATTCAGCAATCTGGAACCTCAGAATGGCTTGTTATGAGATTACAACTCATTATTAGTGAACGGTTGACCGATTCAGTAATCTAAAACCTCAAAATGGCTTGTTATGACATTATAGCTCATTATCAGTGAATAGTTGACCGATTTGGTGATCTAGAATCTTAGAATAGCTTGTAATGAGATTACAACTCATTATCAGTGAAGAGTTGACCAATTTGGTGATCTAGAACCTCATAATGGCTTGTTATGAGATTACAGCTCATTATCAAAAAATGGTTGACCGATTCAGTGATCTAGAATTTTAGAATGATTTGTTATGAGATTGCAGCTCATTATCAGCAAATGGTTGACCAGTTCGGCGATCTAGAATCTCAGAATGGCTTGTTATGAGATTGTAGCTCATTATCAGCAAACAGTTGATTGATTCAGCAATCTAGAACCTTAGAATGACTTGTTATGAGATTATAACTCATTATCAGGGAACGGTTGACCGATTCGGTGATCTAGAACCTTAGAATAGCTTTTTATGAGATTACAGCTCATTATCAGCAAACGGTTGACCGATTTGGTGATCTAGAACCTTAGAACAACTTTTTATGAGATTACAGCTCATTATCAGCAAACAATTGACCAATTCAGCTATCTAGAATCTTAGAATGGCTTGTTATGAGATTACAACTCATTATCAGTGAATAGTTGACTGATTCGGTGATCTAGAATCTCAGAATAGCTTGTTATGAGATTATTTCTCATTATCAGCAAATGGTTGACCGATTTGGCGATCTAGAATCTCAGAATGACTTGTTATGAGATTGTAGCTCATTATCAGAAAATAGTTGACTGATTCGGTGATCTAGAATATTAGAATGACTTGTTATGAGATTACATCTCATTCAACCATTCACTGATCTAGAACCTCAGAATGGCATGTTATGAGATTACAGCTCATTAACAGTGAATGGTTGACCGATTCAGCGATCTAGAATCTCAAAATGGCTTGTTATGAGATTACAGCTCATTATTGGTAAACGGTTGACCGATTCAGTGATCTAGAACCTCAGAATGACTTGTTATGAGATTACAGCTCATTATCAGTGAATAATTGACTGATTCGGTGATCTAAAACCTTAGAATGACTTGTTATGAGATTACAGCTCATTATCAGCGAAGAGTTGACCGATTTGGTGATCTAGAACCTTAGAACAGCTTGTTATGAGATTACATCTCATTATCAGTGAACGATTGACTAATTCGGTGATCTAGAATCTCAAAATGGCTTGTTATTAGATTACAGCTCATTATTAGTGAACGGTTGACTGATTCAGCAATCTAGAATCTTAGAATGGCTTGTTCTGAGATTGTATCTCATTATAAGCAAATAGTTGACTGATTTCATGATCTAGAACGTCAGAATGACTTCTTATGAGATTACAACTCAGTATCAGTGAACAGTTGACTGATTCAGTGATCTAGAACCTCAAAATGACTTGTTATGAGATTACAGCTCATTATCAGTGAACGGTTGACAGATTAGGTGATCTAGAACCTCAGAACGGCTTGTTATGAGATTACAGCTCATTATCAGAGAACGATTGACTGATTTAGTGCTCTAGAATCTTAGAATGACTTGTTATGAGATTACAGCTCATTATCAGTGAATAGTTGACCGATTTCATGATCTAGAATCTCAGAATGGCTTGTTATGAGATTGCAGCTCATTATCAACAAATGGTTGACTGATTCGGTGATTTAGAACCTCAGAATAACTTGTGATGAGATTACAGCTCATTATTGACTAACGATTGATCGATTCAGCAATCTAGAACCTCTGAATGGCTCGTTATGAGATTATAGCTCATTATCAGCAAACGGGTGACTGATTCGGTGATCTAGAACCTCATAATAGCTTGTTATGAGATTATAGCTCTTTATGAGTGAACGGTTGACCGATTTGGCAATCTAGAATCTTAGAACGGCTTGTTATGAGATTGCAGCAAATTATCAGTGAACAGTTGACCGATTTGGCATTCTAGAATCTCAGAACTGCTTGTTATGAGATTGCAGCTCATTATTAGCAAATGGTTGATCGATTCGGTGATCTAGAACCTTAGAATGACTTGTTATGAGTTTACATCTCATTATCAGTGGACAGTTGACCGATTCGGTGATCTAGAACCTCAGAATGACTTGTTATGAGATTATAGCTCATTATCAGTAGACGGTTGACTGATTTTGTGATCTAGAACCTCAGAATGGATTGTTATGAGATAACAACTTGTTATCAGCAAACGGTTAACCAATTTGGTGATCTAGAACCTCAAAATAGCTTGTTATGAGATTACAGCTAATTATCAGTGAACGGTTGACCGATTCAGTGATCTAGAATCTTAGAATAGCTTGTTATGAGATTGCAACTCATTATCAGTATATGGTTGACTGATTCGATGATCTAGAATCTTAGAATGGCTTGTTATGAGATTGTAGCTCATTATCAGCAAACGGTTGATAAATTTAGCGATCTAGAACCTTAGAATTACTTGTTATGAGATTACAGCTCATTATTAGTGAACGGTTGACCGATTAGGCGATCTAGAACCTCAGAATGACTTGTTATAAGATTTCAGCCCATTATCAGTGAACGGTTGACCGATTTAGTGATCTAGAAGATCGGAATGGCTTGTTATGAGATTACAAATTATTATCAGCAAACGGTTGACTGATTCAGCGATCTAGAACTTAAAATAGCTTGTTGTGACATTACAGCTCATTATCAGTGAATGGTTGACTGATTCGGTGATTTGGAACCTCAGAATGGCTTGTTATGAGATTACAGCTCATTATAAGTGAACGGTTGACCGATTCAATGATCTAGAACCTCAGAATAGCTTTTTATGAGACTACAACTCATTATCAGCGAATGGTTGACCGATTCAGTGATCTAGAATCTTAGAACAGCTTGTTATAAGATTATGACTCATTATCAGCAAATGGTTGACCAATTTGGTGATCTAAAACCTCAGAACAGCTTGTTATGAGATTATAGCTCATTATCAACAAACGGTTGACGGATTCGCTGATCTAGAACCTTTGAACAACTTGTTATAAGATTCCAGCTTGTTATCAATGAACGGTTGACTGATTCGGTGATCTAGAATCTCAGAATAGCTTGTTATGAGATTATAGCACATTATCAATGAACGGTTGACCGATTCAGTGATCTGGAACTTCAGAATGGCTTCTTATGAGATTACAGGTCATTATCAACTCACGGTTGACTGATTAAGTGATTTGGAGCCTCATAATGGCTTATTATGAGATTAAAGCTCATTATCAGTGAATGATTGACCGATTCGGCGATCTAGAATCTCAGAACTGCTTGTTATGAGATTATAGCTCATTATCAGTGAATGATTGACTGATTTGGTGATCTAGAACCTCATAATGGCTTGTTATGAGATTACAGCTCATTATCAGCAAATGGTTGACCAATTTAATGATCTAAAACCTCAGAACGGCTTGTTATGACATTAGAGCTCATTATTAGCAAACAGTTGACTAATTCGATAATCTAGAACCTCAGAATGGCTTGTTATGAGATTATAGCTCATTATCAGTGAACGGTTGATTGATTCGGTGATCTAGAATCTCAGAAAGGCTTGTTATGAGATTACAGCTCATTATCAGCAAACGGTTGACCAATTTGGTGATCTAGATTCTCAAAATGACTTGTTATGAGATTAAAGCTCATTATTAGTGAATGGTTGACCGATTAGGTGATCTAGAATCTCACAAGGCTTGTTATGAGATTGTAGCTCACTATCAGCAAACAGTTGACCAATTCAGCGATCTAGAACCTCAGAATGACTTGTTATGAGATTACAGGTCATTATCAGTGAACGGTTGACTAATTCAGTGATCTAGAACCTCAAAATAGCTTGTTATGAGATTACAGCTCATTATCAGCGAACAGTTGACTGATTCAGTGATCTAGAACTTTAGAACAGCTTGTTATGAGATTACAGCTCATTATTAGTGAATAGATGACCGATTCAGTGATCTAGAATCTCAGAATGACTTATTATGAGATTACAGCTCATTATCAACAAATGATGGACCAAATTGGTGATCTAGAACCTCAGAATGACTTTTTATGAGATTATAGCTCATTATCAGTGAACGCTTGACTGATTTAGTGATCTAGAACCTCAGAATAGCTTGTTATGAGATTACAGCTCATTATCAGTGAATGGTTGACCGATTCGGTGATCTAGAATCTCAGAATAACTTGTTATGAGATTATAACTCATTATCAATGAACGATTGACCGATTTGGCGATCTAGAATCTTAGAATGACTTGTTATGAGATTACAACTCATTATCAGCAAACGGTTGACCGATTAGGTGATCTAGAACCTCAAAATGGCTTGTTATGAGATTACAACTCATTATCAGTGAACGGTTGACCGATTCAGTGATCTAGAATCTTAGAATGACTTGTTATGAGATTATAGCTCATTATCAATGAACGGTTGACCAATTTGGTGATCTAGAACCTCAAAATAGCTTGTTATGAGATTACAGCTCATTATTAGTGAACGGTTAACCAATTCGGCAATCTAAAACCTCAGAATGGCTTGTTATAAGATTATAGCTCAATATCAGTGAATGGTTGACCGATTCAAGGATCTAGAACCTCAGAACAGCTTGTTATGAGATTACAGCTCATAGTCAGCAAACAATTGACCGATTTGGCGATCTAGAATCTCAGAATGACTTGTTATGACATTACAACTCATTATCAGTGAATGGTTCACCGATTCGGCGATCTAGAACCTTAGAATGACTTGTTATGAGATTATAGCTCATTATCAGCTAATGGTTGACCAATTTAGTGATCGAGAACCTCAGAATGGTTTTTTATGAGATTACAGGTCATTATCAGCAAATAGTTGACTCATTCATCGATCTAGAACCTCAGAATGGCTTGTTATGAGATTATAGCTCATTATCAGCTAACGCTTGACTGATTCATTGATCTAGAATATCATAATAGCTTATTATGAGATTACAACTCATTATCAGTGAACATTTGACCGATTCAGTGATCTAGAATCTCAGAATGGCTTGTTATGAGATTGGAGCTCATTATCAGCAAACGGTTGACTGATTCAGCGATCTAGAATTTCAAAATAGCTTTTTATGAGATCACAACTCATTATCAGCAAACAGTTCACTGATTCAGTGATCTAGAACCTCAGAATGACTTGTTATGAGATTACAACTCATTATTAGTGAATGGTTGATCGATTTAGTGATCTAGAACCTCAAAATAACTTGTTACGAGATTACAGAATATTATCAGTGAATGGTTGATTGATTTAGTGATCTAGAACCTCAGAAGGGCTTGTTATAAGACTACAACCTATTTTCAACAAACAGTTGTGTAGACACCCTAAAATGGATAGGCTTGCGACTTTACATTAAAAACACTAATTTTCATCTATTAATTAATGGTTTCTTAATCATTAATTAATCATCTATTTTCTTCTAAATTCATTTCTCAAA
>MU227916.1:285311-303679 GCA_018584345.1 Thuja plicata | reverse complement strand
ATCTCCTCTTAACCAAATAAAGAGGTGGAGTTTACTATGGATCTCTCCTGTTCCTTTTGATCACAACCGTTCATCTCCCCATCTCTGGGATTGATCTCAACCACTCATTTCATCACCAATTCCTATATAATAAACCCTTCATAACCATTTGAAGGATCCAGGATTTCAAGCTTACATGCGCCATTACTCTGTCAACATTCAAGCTATCTTGCGATCACACACACATATCAATTGTCAAATTCTTGACGCTTCTCAAGTCATAGACGCTGCCCAGCCAATACTGAGCATCAAGAACAGTGTTTCGGAAGGAGTAGAGAGAAACAATAGAAGCTTCAAACATCGAAGGGTTTACATTCGTTTGTCTTACTTTTTGTTGTTTGTACATTTTATTTCTCACGTTTCTGTTATTCGTTTAGTATTTATTGCGTATTTGATTTGCATGCACTTGTGAACCTTTGCTACTAACCCCTGCCCTTGGAAAGCTGTGGGAAACCGGAGAGAAAGGCGTATAGGTTGATCGATTCGGAAATCTAGAACCTCAGAACGGCTTGTTATGAGATTACAGCTCATTATCAGCGAACGGTTCACCAATTTGGTGATCTAGAATCTTAGAATGGCTTGTTATGAGTTTATAGCTCATTATCAATGAACGGTTGACCGATTTGGTGATCTGGAATCTCAAAATGGCTTGTTATGAGATTTTAGCTCATCATCAGCGAATGGTTGACCGATTTGGTGATTTGGAACCTCAGAATAGCTTGTTATGGAATTACAGCTCATTATTAGTGAATGGTTGACTGATTTGGCGATCTAGAACCTCAGAACAACTTGTTATAAGATTACAGCTCATTATCAGTGAACGGTTGACTGATTTGACAATCTAGAACCTCAGAACGGCTTGTTATGAGATTACAGCTCATTATCAGTGAATGGTTGACCGATTCGACGATCTGGAACCTCAAAATGGCTTGTTATGAGATTACAGCTCATTATCAGTGAACGGTTGACCGATTTAGCGATTTGGAGCCTCAGAATGGCATGTTATGAGATTATAG
The DNA here is from genome assembly GCA_018584345.1 of Thuja plicata. Lineage (NCBI taxonomy): Eukaryota > Viridiplantae > Streptophyta > Pinopsida > Cupressales > Cupressaceae > Thuja > Thuja plicata. The sequence goes on along the minus strand of MU227916.1, from coordinate 302,624 downwards.
CTCATTATCAGTGAATGGTTGACTGAGTCAGCAATCTAGAATCTCAAAATGGCTTGTTATGAGATTACAGCTCATTATCAATGAATGGTTGACCGATTTGGTGATCTAGAATCTGAGAATGACTTATTATGAGATTAAATCTCATTATCAGTCAACGGTTGACCGATTCGGCAATCTAGAATCTCAGAATAGCTTGTTATGAGATTGCAGCTCATTATCAGCAAATGGCTGACCGATTCAGTGATCTAGAACCTCAGAATGACTTGTTATGAGATTACAGCTCATTATCATCGAACGGTTGACCGATTCGGTGATCTAAAATCTTAGAATGACTTATTATGAGATTACAACTCATTATCAGTGAAGGGTTGACCAATTTGGTGAGCTAGAATCTCATAACGGCTTGTTATGAGCTTGCAACTCATTATCAGCAAACAGTTGACCAATTTGGCGATCTAGAACCTCAGAATGACTTGTTATGAGATTATAGCTCATTATCAGTGAATGATTGATCGATTTAGCAATCTAGAACCTCAGAACGACTTGTTATGAGATTACTGCTGATTATTAGTGAACGGTTAACTGATTCAGTGATCTAGAACCTCAAAATGGCTTATTATGAGATTACAGCTCATTATCATCAAATGGTTGACCGATTCGGGGATCTAGAACCTCAGAATGGCTTGTTATGAGATTACATCTCATTATCAGCAAATGGTTGACTGATTCGGTGATCTACAACCTTACAATGGCTTGTTATGAGATTATAGCTCATTATTAGTGAATGGTTGATCGATTCGGCGATCTAGAACCTTAGAATTCCTTGTTATGAGATTACAGCTCATTATCAGCAAAGGGTTGACTGATTTGGCGATCTAGAACCTCAGAATGGCTTGTTATAAGATTACAGCTCATTATCAGCAAATGGTTGACCGATTCGGTGATCTAGAACCTCAGAATGACTTGTTATGAGATTACAGCTCATTATTAGTGAATGGTTGACAGCTTCGGCGATCTAGAACCTCAGAACAGCTTGTTATGAGATTATAGCTCATTATCAACAAACGGTTGACTGAGTCAGCGATCTAAAAGCTTAGAACGGCTTGTTATAAGATTACAGCTTATTATCAGTGAACAATTCACCGATTCAGTGATCTAGAATCTTAGAATGGCTTATTATGAGATTACAGCTCATTATCAATGAACAGTTGATCGATTCGGCGATCTGGAAGCTCAAGATGGCTTGTTATGAGATTATAGCTCATTATCAGTGAATGGTTGACCGATTCAGTGATCTAAAATCTCAGAATGGCTTGTTATGAGATTACAACTCATTATCAGTGAACGGTTGACCGATTCGACGATCTAGAATCTTAGAATGACTTGTTATGAGATTATGGGTCATTATCAGTGAATGATTGACCGATTTAGTGATCTAAAATCTCAGAATAGATTGTTATGAGATTGCAGCTCATTATCTACAAATGGTTGACTGATTCGGTGATCTAGAACCTCAGAATGGCTTGTTATGAGATTACAGCTCATTATCAGTGATTGATTGACCGATTCGGTGACTTAGAATGTTAGAATGGCTTGTTATGAGATTACAGCTCATTATCAGTGAACAGTTGACCGATTCAGTGATCTAGAATCTTAGAATGACTTGTTATGAGATTCTTGCTCATTATAAACAAACAATTGACCGATTCAGTGATCTAGAATCTCAGAATGGCTTGTTATTAGATTGCAGATCATTATCAGCAAACGGTTGATCGATTCGGCAATCTAGAATCTCAGAATGGCTTGTTATGAGATTGCAGCTCATTATCAGCAAATGGTTGACCAATTCAGTGATCTAGAACCTCAAAATGACTAGTTATGAGATTACAGCTCATTATCAGTGAATGGTTGACCGATTCGGTGATCTAGAACCTCATAATGAATTATTATGAGATTATAGCTCATCATTAGCGAATTATTGACCGATTCAGCCATTTAGAATCTCAGAATGGCTTTTTATGAGATTACAGCTCATTATCAGTGAATGATTGACCGATTGGGCGATCTAGAATCTCAGAATGGCTTGTTATGAGATTGCAGCTCATTATCAGCAAACAGTTGATCGATTCAGCGATCTAGAATCTCAGAATAGTTTGTTATGAGATTGCAGCTTATTATCAGCAAATGGTTGACCAATTTGGTGATCTATAACCTCAGAATGACTTGTTATGAGATTACAGCTCATTATCAGTGACGGTTGACCGATTCAGTGATCTAGAATCTCAGAATGGCTTGTTATGAGATTACAGCTCATTATCAGTGAATGATTGACCAATTCAGTGATCTAGAATCTCAGAATGGCTTGTTATGAGATTGTAGCTCATTATCAACAAACGGTTGACCGATTCAATGATCTAGAACCTTAGAACAACTTGTTATAAGATTACAGATCATTATCAGTGAACGGTTGACTAATTTGGTGATCTAGAATCTTAGAATGACTTGTTATGATATTACAGCTCATTATCAGTGAACGACTGTCCGATTCAGTGATCTGGAACCTCAGAATGGCTTGTTATGAGATTACAACTCATTATCAGTGAATGGTTGACCGATTTGGTGATCTGGAACCTGAGAATGCCTCGTTATGAGATTACAGCTCATTATCAATGAATGGTTGACTGATTTGGTAATCTAGAACCTCAGAATGGATTGTTATGAGATTACAGCTCATTATTAGCAAACGGTTGACCGATTCAGCGATCTAGAACCTCAAAATAGCTTGTTATGAGATTATAGCTCATTATCAATGAATGGTTAATTAATTCGATGATCTAGAACCTCAAAATGGCTTGTTATGAGATTACAGCTCATTATCAGCAAACAGTTGACCGATTCGGCAATCTGGAACCTCAAAATGGATTGTTATGAGATTATAGCTCATTATCAACGAACGGTTGACTGATATGGAATCTCAGAATGGCTTGTTATGAGATTACAGCTCATTATCAATGAACAGTTGACTGATTCGGCGATCTAAAATCGCAGAATGACTTGTTATGAGATTACAGCTCATTATCAGTGAACTATTGACCGATTCAGTGATCTAAAATCTCAGAATGGCTTGTTATGAGATTGCAGCTCATCATCAAGAAATTGTTGACCGATTCGGTGATTTAGAACCTTAGAATAACTTGTTATGAGATTATAGCTGATTATGAGCTAATAGTTGACCGATTCGGTGATCTAGAACCTTAGAACAGCTTGTTATGGGATTACAGCTCATTATCAGCAAATAGTTGACCAATTTGGTGATCTAGAACCTCAGAATGGCTTGTTATGAGATTACAGCTCATTATCAGGGAATAGTTGACCGATTCAGTGATCTAGAATCTTAGAATAGCTTTTTATGAGATTACAGCTCATTATCAGTGAATGATTAATCGATTCAGTGATCTATAATCTTAGAATGGCTTGTTATGGGATTGCAGCTCATTATCAGCAAACGGTTGACCGATTCAGCGATCTAGAATCTCAGAATGGCTTGCTATGAGATTACAGCTTATTATCAGCAAATGGTTGACCAATTCGGTGATCTAGAACCTCAGAATGACTTGTTATGAGATTACAACTCATTATTAGCAAATGGTTGACCGATTCAATGATCTAGAACCTCAGAATGACTTGTAAGGAGATTACAGCTCATTATCAGTGAATGGTTGACTGATTTGGCGATCTAGAACCTTAGAACAGCTTGTTATGAGATTACAGCTTATTATCAGCGAACGGTTGACCGATTTAGTGATCTAGAACCTCAAAATAGCTTGTTATGAGAGTACAGCTCATTATCAGCAAACAATTGATCGATTCGGTGATCTAGAACCTCAGAACAGCTTGTTATGAGGTTAAAACTCATTATCAGTAAACGGTTGACCGATTTGGTGATCTAGAACCTCAGAATGGCTTGTTATGAGATTACGGCTCATTATAAGTGAATGGTTGACTGATTCGAGAATCTGAAACCTCAAAATGGCTTGTTATGAGATTACAGCTCATTATCAGCAAATAGTTGATCGATTCGGTGATCTAGAACCTCAAAATGGCTTGTTATGAGATTACAACTACTTATCAGTGAACGGTTGACCGATTCAGTGATCTAGAACCTCAAAATGGCTTGTTATGAGATTACAGCTCATTATCAGTAAATGGTTGACCGATTCGGCGATCTGGAACCTCTAAATGGCTTGTTATGAGATTATAACTCATTATCAATGAACAGTTGACCGATTCAGAGATCTAGAATCTTTGAACAGCTTGTTATAAGATTACAACTCATTATCAGTGAACGGTTGACCAATTCAGAGATCTAGAACCTCAAAATGGCTTGTTATGAGATTATAGCTCATTATCAGCTCATTGTTGACCGATTCGGCGATCTAGAACTTTGGAATGGCTTGTTATGATATTATAGCTCATTATGAGTGAACAATTGACTGATTCGACGATCTAGAATCTCAGAACAGCTTGTTATGAGATTATAGCTCATTATCAGTGAACGGTTAACCGATTTAGCAATCTAGAACCTCAGAATGGATTATTATGAGATTAAAGCTCATTATCAGTGAATTGTTGACCAATTCGGTGACCAAGAACCTCAAAATAGCTTGTTATGAGATTACAACTCATTATCACCAAACGGTTGACCGATTCGGTGATCTAGAACCTCAAAACGGCTTGTTATGAGATTACAACTCATTATCATTGAATGGTTGACTAATTTGGTGATCTAGAATCTCAGAATGACTTGTTATGAGATTATAGCTCATTATCATTAAACGGTTGACTGATTCGGTTATCTAGAATCTCAGAATGGCTTGTTATGAGATTGCAGCTCATTATCAGCAAATTGTTGACCGTTTCGGTGATCTAGAAACTTAGAATGACTTGCTATGAGATTACAGCTCATTATCAGTGAATGGTTGACCGATTTAGTGATCGAGAACCTTAGAATAGCTTGTTATGAGATTAAAGCTCATTATCAACGAATGGTTGACCAATTCGGCAATCTAGAACCTTAGAACAGCTTGTTATGAGATTACAGCTCATTATCAGTGAATAGTTAACAAATTTAGTGATCTAAAATCTTAGAACGGCTTGTTATGAGATTATAGCTCATTATCAGTGAACGGTTGACCGATTCGGCGATCTAGAATCTCAGAATGGCTTGTTATGAGATTGCAACTCATTATCAACAAACAATTGACTGATTCGATGATCTAGAATCTTAGAATGGCTTGTTATGAGATTGCAGCTCATTATCAGCAAACGATTGACCGATTCGACAATCTGGAACCTCAGAATGACTTGTTATGAGATTACAGCTCATTATCAGTGAATGGTTGACCGATTCGGTTATCTAGAATCTCAGAATGACTTGTAATGAGATTACAGCTCATTATCAAGGAAGGGTTGACTGAGTCAAGGATCTAGAATCTCAGAGTGGCTTGTTATGAGATTGTAACTCATTATTAGCAAACGGTTGACCAATTCAGCAATCTAGAACCTCAGAATGATTTTTTATGAGATTACAACTCATTATTAGCGAACGGTTGACTGTTTCAGCGATCTAGAACCTATGAATGACTTGTTATGAGATTACAACTCATTATCAGTGAACGGTTGAATGATTTGGTGATCTAGAACATTAGAAGGGGTTATTATGAGATTATAGCTCATTATCAACAAACGGTTGATCGATTTGGCAATCTAGAACCTCAAAATAGCTTGTTATGAGATTATAGCTCATTATCAGTGAATGGTTGACCAATTCAGCGATTTAGAATCTTAGCATAGTTTGTTATGAGATTACAGCTCATTATCAGTGAATGATTGATCGATTCAGTGATCTGGAACCTCAGAATGGCTTGTTATGAGATTACAGCTCATTATCAGCAAATGGTTGACCGATTCAGTGATTTGGAACCTCAGAATGGCTTGTTATGAGATTACAGCTCATTATCAACGAATGGTTGACCGATTTGGTGATCTAGAACCTCATAACAGCTTGTTATGAGATTCCAGCTTATTATCAGTGAATGATTGACTGAGTCAGTGATCTAGAACCTTGGAATGGCTTGTTATGATATTATAGCTCATTAATAGTGAATGGTTAACCGATTCAGCAATCTAGAACCTCAAAATGACTTGCTATGAGATTACAGCTCATTATCAACAAACGGTTGACTGATTCGGTGATTTGGAACCTCAGAATGGCTTGTTATGAGATTACAGCTCATTATAAGTGAATAGTTGACTGATTTAGTGATCTGGAACCTCAGAATGGCTTGTAATGAGATTACAACTCATTATCAGCGAATGGTTGACTGATTCGGTGATCTAAAATCTCAGAATGGCCTGTTATGAGATTACAACTCATTATCAGTGAACGGTTGTCTGATTCAGCAATCTAGGACCTCAGAATGGCTTGTTATGAGATTAGAGCTCATTATCAGTGAACGGTTGACTGATTCGGTGATCTAGAACCTCAAAACATCTTACTATGAGATTATAGCTCATTATCAGCAAATGGTTGACCGATTCAGTGATCTAGAACCTCAGAATGGCTTGTTATGAGATTACAGCTCATTATCAGTGAACGGTTTACCGATTCGGCGATCTAGAATATCAGAATGACTTGTTATGGGATTACAGCTCCTTATCAGTGAACGGTCGACCAATTCAGTGATCTAAAATCTCATAATGGCTTGTTATGAGACTACAGCTCATCATCAGCAAATAGTTAACTGATTCGGTGATCTAGAACCTTAGAATGACTTGTTATGAGATTATAGCTCATTATCAGCTAACGGTTGACTAATTTGGCGATCTAGAACCTCAGAATGACTTGTTATAAGATTACAACTCATTATCAGTGAACAGTTGAGCAATTTGGTGATCTAGAACCTCAGAATGACTTGTTATGAGATTATAGCTCACTATCAGTGAACGGTTGACCAATTCAGCGATCTAAAATCTTAGAACGGCTTGTTATGAGATTACAGCTTATTATCAGTGAACAGTTGACCGATTCAGTGATCTAGAATCTCAGAATGGCTTGTTATGAGATTACAGCTTATTATCAGCAAATGGTTGATCGATTCGGCGATCTAGACTCTTATAACGGCTTGTTATGAGATTGTAGCTCATTATCAGCAAATGGTTGACCGATTCAGTGATCTAGAACCTTAGAATAACTTGTTATAAGATTACAACTTATTATCAGTGAACAGTTGACCGATTCGGTGATCTAGAACCTCAGAATGACCTTTTATGAGATTATAGCTCATTATCAGTGAACAGTTGACCAATTTGGTGATCTAGAACCTTAGAATAGCTTGTTATGAGATTACAACTCATTATCAATGAATGGTTGACCGATTCGGTGATCTAGAATCTAAGAATAGCTTGTTATGAGATTACAGCTCATTATCAGTGAACGGTAGAACAATTCGGTGATCTAGAACCTTAGAACGGCTTGTTATGAGATTACAGCTCATTATCAGCAAATGATTGACTGATTCGGTGATCTAGAACCTCAGAATGGCTTGTTATAACATTATAGCTCATTATCAGTGAATGGTTGACCGATTTGGCGATCTAGAACCCCAGAATGGCTTGTTATAAGATTACAGCTCATTATAAGTGAACGGTTGATAGATTCGGCAATTTGGAACCTCAGAACGGCTTGTTATGAGATTATAGCTCATTATCAGCAAATGGTTGATTGATTCAGTGATCTGAAACCTCAGAATGGCTTGTTATGAGATTATAGCTCATTATCAGTGAATGATTGACCGATTCGGTGATCTAGAACCTCCAAACGGCTTGTTATGAGATTACAGCTCATTATCAGCAAACAGTTGATCAATTTAGTGATCTAGAACCTCAGAATGGCTTGTTATGAGATTACAGCTCATTATCAATGAACGGTTGACCAATTCGATGAACTAGAATCTCAGAATGGCTTGTTATGAGATTACAGCTCATTATCAGTGAACGGTTGACCGATTCAGTGATCTGGAACCTCAGAATGGCTTGTAATGAGATTATAGCTCCTTATCAGCTCATAGTTGACCGATTTGGCAATCTGGAACCTTAGAATGGGTTGTTATGAGATTATAGCTCTTTCTCACTGAACAATTGACTGGTTCGGTGATCTAGAATCTCAAAATAGCTTGTTATGAGATTATAGCTCATTATCAATGAACGGTTGACCGATTTGACAATCTAGAACCTCAGAATAGATTGTTATGAGATTATAGCTCATTATCAATGAATGGTTGACTGATTCAGCGATCTAGAATCTTAGAACAGCTTGTTATGAGATTACATCTCATTATAAGTGAATGGTTGATCGATTGAGTTATCTAGAACCTCAGAATGGCTTGTTATGAGATTACAACTTATTATCAGTGAATGGTTGACCGATTCGATGATCTAGAATCTCAGAATGACTTGTTATGAGATTACAGCTCATTATCAGTGAATGGTTGACCGATTTGGTGATCTAGAATCTTAGAACGGATTGTTATGAGATTGTAGCTCATTATTAGCAAATGGTTGACCGATTCGGCAATCCAGTACCTCAGAATGACTTGATGTGAGATTACAACTCATTATCAGTGAACGATTGACCAATTTGGCAATCTAGAACCTTAGAATGGCTTGTTATGAGATTACAACTCATTATCAGTAAATAGTTGACCGATTCAGTGATCTAGAACCTCAGAACGGCTTGTTATGAGATTACAGGTCATTATTAGCAAACTGTTGACCGATTCAGTGATCTAGAATGTCATAATGACTTGTTATGAGATTACAACTCATTATCAGTGAATGGTTGACTGATTCAGTGATCTAGAATCTCAGAATGGCTTGTTATGAGATTGTAGCTCATTATCAGCAAATGGTTGATGGATTTAGCGATCTAAAATCTCTGAATGACTTGTTATGAGATTGTAGCTCATTATCAACAAACGGTTGATCAATTCAGTGATTTAAAACCTCAGAATGACTTGTTATAAGATTACAACTCATTATTAGCGAACAGGTGACTGATTTGGTGATCTAAAACCTCAGAATGACTTGTTATGAGATTACAGCTCATTATTAGCGAACGGTTGACCGATTCGGCGATCTAGAACCTCAAAAAGGCTTGTTATGAGATTACAGCACATTATTAGTGAACTGTTGACTGATTTGGTGATCTAGAATCTTAGAATGACTTGTTATGAGATTCAAGCTCATTATTTGGGAATGGTTGACCAATTCGGCGATCTAGAATCTCAAAATAGCTTGTTATGAGATTGCAGCTCATTATCAGCCAATGATTGACCGATTCAATGATCTAGAACCTCAGAATGACTAGTTATGATATTATAGCTCATTATCAGAGCACGGTTGACCGATTCGGCGATCTAGAATCTCAGAACAGCTTGTTATGAGATTGTAGCTCATTATCGGCAAACGGTTGAACGATTCAGTGATCTAGAACCTCAGAATGACTTATTATGAGATTACAGCTTATTATCAACAAACGGTTGACCGATTAAGTGATCTAGAATCTAGTAAAAGCTTGTTATGAGATTAAAGCTCATTATCAGCAAATGGTTGACCGATACGGTGATCTAGAACCTTAGAATGGCTTGTTATGAGATTACAGCTTATTATCAGTGAACGGTTGACCAATTCAGTGATCTAGAATCTCACAATAGCTTGTTATGAGATTACAGCTCATTATCAGTGAATGGTTGACTGATTTGGCTATCTAGAATCTCATAACAACTTGTTATGAGATTATAGCTCATTATCAGCAAATAGTTGACCGATTCGGCGATCTAGAATCTCAGAATAGCTTGTTATGAGACTACATCTCATTATCAGCAAACAGTTGACCGATTCGGTGATCTAGAACCTCAGAATAACTTGTTATGAGATTACAACTCATTATCAGTGAGCAGTTGACCGGTTTGGCGATGTAGAAACTTAGAATGACTTGTTATGAGATTACAACTCATTATCAGTGAACGGTTGACTGATTTGGTGATCTAGAATCTTAGAATGGATTATTATGAGATTGCAGCTGATTATCAGCAAACGGTTGACCGATTCAGTGATCTAGAATCTTAGAATGGCTTATTATGAGATTATAGCTCATTATCAGTGAACAGTTGACCGATTCGGTGATCTAGAATCTTAGAAAAACTTGCTATGAGATTGGAGCTCATTATCAGTGAAAGGTTGACCAATTCGGCGATCTAGAACCTCAGAATGGCTTGTTATGAGATTACAATGCATTATCAGTGAATAGTTGACCGATTCAGAGATCTAGAACCTCACAACAGCTTGTTATGATAATACAGCTCATTATCAGCGAATGGTTGACCGATTCGGCGATCTAGAACCTTAGAATGGCTTGTTATGAGATTAGAGCTCATTATCAGCGAACAATTAACCAATTTGGCAATCTAGAACCTCAGAATGACTTGTTATGAGATTACAGCTCATTATCAGCAAACGGTTGACCGATTCAGCGATCTAGAACCTCAAAATGACTTGTTATGAGATTACAGCTCATTATCAGTGAATGGTTGACCGATTTAGTGATCTAGAACCTCAGAATGGCTTGTTATTAGATTACAGCTCATTATCAGCAAATGATTGACTGAGTCAGCGATCCAAAACCTCAGAATGGTGTTTTATGAGATTACAGCTCATTATCAGCAAACGGTTGACTGATTCAGTGATCTAAAATATTATAATGGCTTGTTATGAGATTACAGTTCATTATCAGTGAACGATTGACTGATTCAAAGATCTGGAACCTCAAAATGGCTTGTTATGAGATTATAGCTCATTATCAACAAATGGTTCACTGATTCAATGATCTAGAATCTTAAAATGGCTTGTTATGAGATTACAACTCATTATTAGTGAACGGTTGACCGATTCAAAGATCTAGAATGTCAGAATGGCTTGTTATGAGATTACAGCTCATTATCAGCGAACGGTTGATCGATTCGGCGATCTAGAACCTCAGAATGGCTTGTTATGAGATTGCAGCTCATTATCAGCAAATAGTTGACCGATTCGGCGATCTAGAACCTTAGAATTATTTGTTATGAGATTACAGCTCAATATCAGCAAACAGTTGACTGATTCGGTGATCTAGAATCTCAGAATGACTTATTATGATATTATAGCTCATTATCAGCAAACGGTTGACCGCTTCAGCGATCTAGAATCTCAAAATAGCTTGTTATGAGATTGTAGCTCATTATCAACAAACGGTTGACTGATTTGGCAATCTAGAACCTCAGAATGACTTGTTATGAGATTATAGCTCATTATCAGTGAACGATTGACCGATTCGGTGATTTAGAACTTATAACAGCTTGTTATGAGATTACAGCTCATTATCAACAAATGGTTGACCGATTCAGTGACCTAGAACCTTAGAATGGATTATTATGAGATTGCAGCTGATTATCAGTGAATGGTTGACTGATTTGGTGATCTAGAATCTCAGAATGGCTTGTTATGAGATTAAAGCTCATTATGAGTGAACGGTTGACCGATTCAATGATCTAAAATCTTAGAATGGCTTGTTATGAGATTCTAGCTCATTATTAGTAAATGGTTGACCGATTCGGCGATCTAGAATCTCAGAATGGCTTGTTATGAGATTGCAGCTCATTATCAGTAAACAGTTGACCAATTTGGTGATCCAGAACCTCAGAATGACTTGTTATGAGATTGCAGCTCATTATCAGTAAACAGTTGACCGATTCAGCGATCTAGAATCTTAGAATGGCTTGTTATGAGATTACAACTCATTATCAGCAAATGGTTGACCGATTCAGCGATTTAAAACCTCACAATAGCTTATTATGAGATTATAGCTCATTATCAGCAAACGGTTGATTGATTCAGCGATCTAGAATCTCAGAATGGCTTATTATGAGATTATAGATCATTATCAGTGAATGGTTGACCGATTCTGCGATCTAGAACCTGAGAATGGCTTGTTATGAGATTACAGCTCATTATCAGTGAATGATTGACCAATTTAGTGAACTAGAACCTTAGAATGGCTTGTTATGAGATTACAACTCATTATCAGCAAACGGTTGACCGATTCGGTGATCTAGAACCTCAGAATGACTTGTTTGAGATTACAGCTCATTATCAGTGAATTGTTGATTGATTCGGCGATCTAGAACCTCAGAATGACTTGTTATGAGATTACAACTCATTATCAATGAATGGTTGACTGATTCGGCGATCTAGAACCTCAGAATGGCTTGTTATGAGATTACAGCTCATTATCAGCGAACGGTTGACCGATTCGATGATCTAGAACCTTAGAATGGCTTGTTATGATATTATAGCTCATTATCAACAAATGATTGGCCAATTCGGTGATCTAGACTCTCAGAACAACTTGTTATGTGATTACAACTCATTATCAGTGAACAGTTGACTGATTCGGTGATCTAGAATCTCAGAATCACTTGTTATGAGATTATAGCTCATTATCAGTGAATGGTTGACTGATTCAGTGATCTGGAACCTCAAAATGGCTTATTATGAGATTATAGCTCATTATCAGCAAATGGTTGACAGATTCGGTGATTTGGAACCTTAGAATGGCTTGTTATGATATTATAGCTCATTATCAGTGAACGGTTGACCGATTCAGTGATCTAGAATCTCAGAATGGATTCTTATGACATTACAGCTCATTATCAGTGAACAGTTGACCGATTTAGCAATCTAGAACTTCATAATGGCTTGTTATGAGATTATAACTCATTATGAGTGAATGGTTGATCGATTTGGCGATCTAGAACCTTAGAATGACTTGTTATGAGATTATAGCTCATTATCAGTGAATGGTTGACTGATTTGGTGATCGAGAACCTCAGAATGGCTTGTTATGAGATTACAGCTCATTATCAGTGAATGGTTGACCGATTCGATGATCTAGAATCTCAGAATGACTTGTTATGAGATTACAGCTCATTATAAATGAATGGTTGACCGATTTGGCAATCTAGAATCTTAAAACAGCTTGTTATGAGATTATAGCTCATTGCTAGCAAACAGTTGACCGATTTAGCGATCTAGAACCTCAGAATGACTATTTATGAGATTATAGCTCATTATCAATGCACGGTTGACCAATTTGGCGATCTAGAATCTCAAAATGGCTTGTTATGAGATTGTAGCTCATTATCAGCAAACGGTTAAATGATTCAGTGATCTAGAACCTCAGAATGACTTGTTATGAGATTATAGCTCATTATCAGCAAACGGTTGACTGATTCGGCAATTTAAAATATCAGAACGGCTTGTTATGAGATTACATCTCATTATCAGTGAACGGTTGACCAATTCAGAGATCTGGAACATCAGAATGGCTTGTTATGAGATTATAGCTCATTATCAGTTAATGGTTGACCGATTCAATGATCTAGAATCTCAGAATTGCTTGTTATGAGATTATAGCTCATTATCAGTGAATGGTTAACCGATTCAAAGATCTAGAATGTTAGAACGGCTTGTTTTGAGATTACAACTCATTATCAGTGAACGGTTGATCGATTCGGTGATCTAGAACCCCAGAACGGCTTATTATGAGATTACAGCTCATTATCAACAAATAGTTGACCGATTCAGCGATCTAGAACCTTAGAATGACTTGTTATGAGATTACAGCTCATTATCAGTGAACGGTTGATTGATTCAACGATCTAGAGTCTTAGAATGACTTATTATGATATTACAACTTATTATCAGCAAACGGTTGACCGATTCGGTGATCTAGAATCTCATAATGGCTTGTTATGAGATTGTAGCTCATTATTAGCAAATAGTTGACCAATTCGGCAATCTAGAACCTTAGAATGACTTGTTATGAGATTATAGCTCATTATCAGTGAACGGTTGACCGATTTAGTGATCTAGAATCTTAGAACAGCTTTATATGAGATTACAGGTCATTATCAGCAAATGGTTGACTGATTCAGTGATCTAGAACCTGAGAACACCTTGTTATGAGATTACAGCTCATTATTAGTGAATGGTTTACTGATTTGGTGATCTAGAATATTAGAATGGCTTGTTATGAGATTACAGCTCATTATCAGTGAACGGTTGACCGATTCGATGATCTAAAATCTCAGAATGGCTTCTTATGAGATTGTAGCTCATTATCAGCAAACGGTTGACCGATTTGGCGATCTAGAGTCTCAGAATGGCTTGTTATGAGATTGTAGCTCATTATCAGTAAACGGTTGACCGATTCGGTGATCTAGAACCTCAGAATGACTTGTTATGAGATTGCAACTCATTATCAGCAAATGGTTGACTGATTCAGTGATCTACAATCTCAGAATGGCTTGTTATGAGATTACAGCTCATTATCAGCAAACGGTTGACCGATTCAGTGATCTAAAACCTCACAATAGCTTAGTATGAGATTATAGCTCATTATCAGTGAATGGTTGACCGATTTTGTGATCTAGAATCTCACAATGGCTTGTTATGAGACTACAGATCATTATTAGTGAATGGTTGACCAATTCGGTGATCTGGAACCTCAGAATGGCTTGTTATGAGATTACAGCTCATTATCAGTGAACGATTGACCAATTCAGTGATCTAGAACCTTAGAATGGCTTGTTATGAGATTATAACTCATTATCAGCAAACGGTTGACCGATTCAATGATCTAGAACCTCAGAATGACTTGTTATGAGATTATCGTTGACTGATTCAGTGATCTAGAACCTCAGAATGACTTGTTATGAGATTACAACACATTATTAGTGAATAGTTGACTAATTCAGCAATCTAGAACCTCAGAATGGCTTGTTATGAGATTACAGCTCATTATCAGCGAATGGTTGACCGATTCAATGATTTAGAACCTTAGAATGGCTTGTTATGAGATTATAGCTCATTATCAGCAAATGATTGGCCGATTCAGTGATCTAGAATCTCAGAACGGCTTGTTATGAGATTACAGCTCATTATCAGCACACAGTTGACTGATTCAGTGATCTAGAACCTTAGAATGGCTTGTTATGAGATTATAGTCGATTATCAGTGAATGGTTGACTGATTCAGTGATTTGGAACCTTAGAATGGCTTGTTATGAGATTATAGCGCATTGTCAGTGAACGGTTGACCGATTCAATGATCTAGAATCTCAGAATAGCTTCTTATGAAATTAAAGCTCATTATCAGTGAACGGTTGACCGATTCGGTGATCTAGAATCTCAGAATGGCTTGTTATGAGATTACAGCTCATTATCAGTGAATGGTTGACTGATTCGACGATCTAGAATCTTAGAATGACTTGTTGTGAGATTACAGCTCATTATAAATGAACGGTTGACCGATTCAGCGATCTAAAATCTTAGAACAGCTTGTTATGAGATTCTAGCTCATTATCAGCAAACAGTTGACCAATTTGGTGATCTAGAACCTTAGAATGACTTGTTGTGAGATTACAGGTCATTATCAGTGAACGGTTGACTAATTCAGTGATTTAAAACCTCAGAATAGATTGTTATGAGATTACTGCTCATTATCAGTGAACGGTTGACCGATTCGGTGATCTAGGATCTCAGAATGGCTTATTATGAGATTGTAGCTCATTATTAGTAAACGGTTGACTTATTTAGCAATCTAGAATCTTAGAACGGCTTGTTATGAGATTAAAGCTTATTATAAGCAAATAGTTGGCCGATTCAGTGATCTAGAACCTCAGAATGACTTATTATGAGATTACAGCTCATTATCAGCAAATGGTTGACCGATTCAGTGATCTAGAACCTTAGAATGACTTATTATGAGATTATAGCTCATTATCAGTGAATGGTTGACCGATTCAGTGATCTAGAATCTTAGAATAGCTTGTTATGAGATTATAGCTTATTATCAGTGAACGGTTGACTGATTCAGTAATCTAGAACCTCAGAATGGCTTATTATGAGATTACAGCTCATTATCAGTGAACGGTTGACCGATTTGGTGATCTAGAACCTCAAAATGGCTTATTATGAGATTACAGCTCATTATCAGCAAACAGTTGACTGATTTGGCGATCTAGAACCTTATAACAGCTTATTATGAGATTACAACTCATTATCAGTGAAAGTTTAATCGATTCGGCAATTTGGAACCTTAGAATGGCTTGTTATGAGATTATAGCTCATTATCAGCAAATGGTTGACCGATTCGGTAATCTAGAACCTCAGAACGGCTTGTCATGAGATTATAGTTCATTATCAACAAATGGTTGACTGATTTGGTTATCTAGAACCTCAAAATGACTTGTGATAAGATTACAATGACCGATTCGGTGATCTAGAACCTTAGAATGACTTGTTATGAGATTATAGCTTATTATCAGCGAACGGTTGACTAATTCAGTGATCTAGAAGCTCAGAATGGCTTGTTATGAGATTACAACTCATTATCAGTGAACGGTTGACTGATTCAGTGATCTAGAATCTTAGAATGACTTTTTATGAGATTACAGCTCATTATCAGTGAATGGTTGATCGATTCGGCGATCTAGAATCTCAGAATAGTTTTTTATGAGATTGCAGCTCATTATCAGCAAATAGTTGACCAATTCGGCGATCTAAAATCTCAGAATGGCTTGTTATGAGATTGCATCTCATTATCAGCAAATGGTTGACTGATTTAGCGATCTAGAACCTCAAAATGCCTTGTTATGAGATTATAGCTCATTATCAGTGAATGGTTGTGTTAGCACTTTTTCTTGTACCACAACCTTAAAATGATAGTATACTGATTATACTTGAATGAAAACTCCTTTATGACAAGAGAAAGGCTAATTGCTAAGGACTGGATAAGGTCGTTCTTCATTTTTGAGCTCCACATATACTCAGGAAGGTATTACCTAGATAGTTTACTATATTTCAAGTAAACCTCAAATGGTGGATTGGGTCTTCACTATTATGTCATTATATTTCTAATTATATCAACAAGATACCACTCTTCAGATGACTGGAAACAATTCTGAAACAGAGCTTGACAGGGAAATACTTATGACTGTAATAACAAATAACAGTGGTATAAGGATGTTCATCCTTCTTCTTTTTATGAGTTTAAACTCAAGGAAGGCTAACCTTTTGATTCTCTCTCTAAGGAATCAAGAATATGAACTGTGTTACTTTAACACAATCCCTTTTCAATAGGTATGCATTTAGTGAC
>MU227916.1:207106-219223 GCA_018584345.1 Thuja plicata | reverse complement strand
ACATGTGTGAGCAAACCTTGAGCCACTCAAACCTTAAAGGCTTGAGTTGACTTTTGCATGGCTTGTCCTCTTGCCCTTGTGTCCTCTATGTGGCATCTATGTGGATGCCACATATGATCCACCTCATTCAAATCCCTCCCTTCCCTCCAAAACTCTATAAATAGAGGCTCTTGCCAAGAGCAAACCATCTTCATTTATGCATTGTTATCATGCTAAAATAGTTTTAGAGTTCTTAGTTCATTTTCATATTTTTATGCTTTAGTTCATAATCTAGAAATCACATGCTAGGATAATGGTGAATGAATCTAGTTGTAATTTCATTTGATCTTGCATAGCACATTAGCATAGTTTGCATTTTCATTCTCATACATTTAATGACTGGCTTGAGACAAGTTCCTCATACTTGTTCTTGAGCTTTTCATTGTTTCATTAGCTTGCATTTTTAGTTTGCATTCAATCAATCAATAGTGGGATTATAATATTGTGTTGGGAGAGCACACCCACAATTCTCTAAGAGCAAATCAACAAGGTCTTGGGTGCCCTTGTTTAGCTCATCGGAGGTTGTGATGGAATCACTTGTTATTTTTGTAGTATGCTTTAGATATGTATAATGTTGTTATTTAATGTTTATCTCTAACGTTTGCATGTCTGAGCGTGATCCCAACATGTTAGGTTTTATTGCATACAGTTATGAGATTATAGCTCATTATCAGTGAACGGTTGACCGATTAGGTGATCTAGAACCTCAGAATGGCTTGTTATGAGATTACAGCTTATTATTAGTGAATAGTTGACCGATTCATTGATCTAGAACTTTAGAATGACTTGTTATGAGATTAAAGATTATTATCAGCAAACGATTGATCGATTCAAAGATCTAGAACCTCAAAATGGCTTCTTATGAGATTATAGCTCATTATCAGCAAACGGTTGACCCATTCGGTGATCTAGAACCTTAGAACGGCTTGTTATGAGATTACAACTCATTATCAGTGAATGGTTGAATGATTTGGCAAATTAGAATCTTAGAACGGCTTGTTATGAGATTATAGCTCATTATCAGTGAACGGTTGATCAATTCGGCGATTTGGAATCTCAGAATGGCTTGTTATGAGATTACAGCTCATTATCAGCAAACGGCAGACTGATTTGGTGATCTGGAACCTCAGAATGGCTTGTTATGAGATTATAGCTCATTATCAGTGAATGATTGACCGATTCAGCATTCTAGAATCTCAGAATGGCTTGTTATGATATTACAACTCATTATCAGTGAACAATTGACCAATTCGGTGATCTAGAACCTCAGAATGGCTTGTTATGATATTACAGCTCATTACAATGAACGATTGACCGATTTGGTGATCTAGAACCTCAGAATGACTTGTTATGAGAATATAGCTCATTATCAGTGAATGGTTGACCAATTCAGTGATCTAGAACCTTAGAACATATTGTTATGAGATTATAGCTCATTATCAGTGAATGGTTGACTGATTCGGCAATCTAGAATCTCAGAATGGCTTGTTATCAGAGTACAGCTGATTATCAATGAATGGTTGACCGATTCAGCAATCTAGAACCTCAGAATGACTTGTTATAAGATTACAGCTCATTATCAGCAAATGGTTGACCGATTCGGTGATCTAGAACCTCAGAATGACTTGTTATGAGATTACAGCTCATTATAAGTTAATGGTTGACTGATTCTATGATCTAGAACCTGAGAACAACTTGTTAGGAGATTACAGTTCATTATCAGGAAATGGTTGACATATTCAGTGATCTAGAACCTCAGAATGACTTATTATGAGATTACAGTTCATTATCAGTGAACGGTTGAGTGATTTAGTGATCTAGAAACTCAGAACAGGTTATTATGAGATTATAGCTCATTATCAGTGAACGGTTGACCGATGCAGCGATCTAAAATCTCAGAATGGCTTGTTATGAGATTGCAGCTCATTATCAGCAAACAGTTGACCGATTCAGTGATCTAAAATCTCAGAATGGCTTGTTATGAGATTGCAGCTCATTACCAACAAATGGTTGACCGATTCAGCGATCTAGAACCTCAAAATGACTTGTTATGAGATTATAGCTCATTATCAGTGAACTATTGACCGATTCAGTGATCTAGAACCTCAAAATGGCTTGTTATAAGATTACAACTCATTATTAGTGAATGGTTGACCAATTTGGCGATCTAGAATCTCAGAATGGCTTGTTATAAGATTATAGCTCATTATCAGCAAACGGTTGACTTATTTGGTGATCTAGAATCTCAAAATGACTTGTTATGAGATTGCAGCTAATTATCAGTAAATGGTTGACCGATTCAGCGATCTAGAACTTTGAAAT
Organism: Thuja plicata; assembly: GCA_018584345.1. Lineage (NCBI taxonomy): Eukaryota > Viridiplantae > Streptophyta > Pinopsida > Cupressales > Cupressaceae > Thuja > Thuja plicata. The sequence continues at coordinate 216,862 of MU227916.1, read as the reverse complement.
AACTTATTATAAGATTATAGCTCATTATCAATAAACGATTGACCAATTCAGTGATCTAAAACCTCATAATGACTTATTATGTGATTACAACTCATTATCAGCAAACGGTTGACCGAGTCAGTGATCTAGAACCTCAGAATGGCTTATAAGGATATTACAGCTCATTATCACCAAATGGTTGATCGATTCGGCGATCTAGAACCTCAGAATGACTTGTTATGAGATTACAGCTTATTATCAATGAATTGTTGACTGATTTAGTGATTTATAATCTCAGAATAGCTTGTTATGAGATTATAGCTCATTATCAGTGAACGGTTGATCGATTCAGTGATCTAGAACCTCAGAACGGCTTGTTATGAGATTACAGCTCATTATCAGCAAACAGTTGCATGATTCGACGATCTAGAATCTCAGAACAGCTTGTTATGAGATTATAGCTCATTATTAGTGAATGGTTGACTGATTTAGCGATCTAGAATCTCATAATGGCTTGTTATGAGATTGTAGCTCATTATCAGAAAAATGGTTGACCGATTCATCGATCTAGAATCTCAGAACGGCTTGCTATGAGATTGGAGCTCATTATCAGCAAATGGTTGACCGATTTGGTGATCTAGAACCTTAGAATGACTTTTTATGAGATTACAGGTCATTATCAGTGAACAGTTGACCGATTTGGTGATCTAGAACCTCAGAATGACTTGTTATGATATTACAACTCATTATCAGTGAACGGTTGACTGATTCAATGATCTAGAACCTTAGAACAACTTTTTATGAGATTATAAGTTATTATCAGCAAATGGTTGACCGATTCGGTGATCTAGAACCTCAGAATGGCTTGTTATGAGATTATAGCTCATTATCAACGAATGGTTGACCGATTCGGCACTCTAGAATCTCAGAACAACTTGTTAAGAGATTACAGCTCATTATCAGCGAATGGTTGACCGATTCAATGATCTACAATCTCAAAATGGCTTGTTATGAGATTACAGCTCATTATCAGTGAATGGTTGACTGATTCAGTGATCTAGAACCTTAGAATGGCTTGTTATGAGATTATAGCTCATTATCAGTGAACAGTTGACTGATTCGGCGATCTGGAACCTCAGAATGGCTTGTTATGAGATTATAGCTCATTATCAGTGAATGGTTGACCGATTCAGTGATCTAGAACCTTAAAACAACTTGTTATGAGATTAAAGCTCATTATCAATGAATAGTTGACCAATTCGGTGATATAAAACCTCAGAATGGCTTGTTGTGAGATTAAAGCTTATTATCAAGGAACGGTTGACCAATTTGGTGAACTAGAACCTCAAAATAGCTTATTATGAGATTATAGCTCATTATTAGCAAATGGTTGACGCATTCGATGATCTAGAACCTCAGAACAGCTTGTTATGAGATTATAGTTCATTATTAGTGAATGGTTGACCGATTCGGCGATCTAGAATCTCAAAATAGCTTGTTATGAGATTACAACTCATTATCAGTGAACGGTTGATTGATTTGGCGATCTAGAACCTCAGAATGGCTTGTTATGAGATTAGAGCTCATTATTAGCAAACGACTGACCGATTCAGTGATCTCGAACCTTACAATAGTGAATAGTTGACCGATTTGGATTTTGAAACCTTAGAATAGCTTGTTATGAGATTACAACTCATTATCAGCGAACGGTTGACCAATTCGATAATCTGGAACCTCATAATGGCTTGTTATGAGATTACATCTCATTATCAGAAAATAGTTGACTGATTCGGCGATCTAGAACCTTAGAACAGCTTTTTATGAGATTACAACTCATTATCAGTGAACGGTTGACCGATTTGGTGATCTAGAACCTCAGAACGGCTTGTTATGAGATTACAGCTCATTATTAGCGAATGGTTGACCGATTTGGTGATCTGGAACCTTACAATGGCTTGTTATGAGATTGGAGCTCATTATCAGCAAATGGTTGACTGATTTAGCGATCTAGAACCTCAAAATGACTTGTTATGAGATTACAGCTCATTATTAGCAAACGGTTGACTGATTTGGCGATCTAGAACCTCAGAATGACTTGTTATGAGATTATAGCTCATTATCAGCAAATGGTTGACTAATTTAATGATCTAGATTCTTAGAATGGCTTGTTATGAGATTATAGCTCATTATCAGCAAATAGTTGACTGATTCAGCGATCTAGAACCTTAGAATGGCTTGTTATAAGATTACAACTCATTATCAGTGAACGGTTGACCGATTTGGTGATCTAGAATCTCAGAACAGCTTTATATGAGATTATAGCTCATTAGTAGTGAACGGTTGACTGATTTGGCGATCTAGAACCTCAGAATGGCTTGTTATAAGATTACAGCTCATTATCAGCAAATGGTTGATCAATTTGGTGATATAGAACCTAAGAACGGCTTGTTATGAGATTAGAACTCATTATTAGTGAACAATTGACCAATTCGGTGATCTGGAACCTTAGAATGGCTTGTTATGAGATTAAAGCTCATTATCAGTGAATGGTTGACCAATTTGGTGAACTAGAACCTCAAAATAAGTTGTTATGAGATTACAACTCATTATTAGCAAATGGTTGACGCATTCAGTGATCTAGACCCTCAAAATGGCTTGTTATGAGTTTACAGCTCATTATCAGTGAACGATTGACTGATTCGGCGATCTAGAATCTCAGAATGGCTTGTTATGAGACTACAGCTCATTATTACTGAATGGTTGATGGATTCAGCAATTTGGAACCTTAAAATAGCTTTTTATGAGATTATAGCTCATTATTAGCAAATGGTTGACCCATTCGGTGATCTAGAACCTCAGAACGGCTTGTTATGAGATTACAGCTCATTATCAGCAAATGGTTGACCGATTCAGTGATCTAGAATCTCAAAATAGCTTATTATGAGATTACAACTCATTATCAGTGAACGGTTGACCGATTCGGCAATCTAGAATCTCAGAATGGCTTGTTATGAGATTACAACTCATTATCAGTGAACGATTGATCGATTCAGCAGTCTAGAACCTCAAAATGGCTTGTTATGAGATTACAACTCATTATCAGTCAACAGTTGACCGATTCCATGATCTAAAACCTCAGAATGGCTTGTTATGATATTATAGCTCATTATCAGTGAACTGTTGACCGATTCGGCAATCTAGAACCTCAAAATGGCTTGTTATGAGATGACAGCTCATTATCAGGGAATGGTTGACCAATTCAGTGATCTGGAAACTTAGAATGGCTTGTTATGAGATTACACCTCATTATCAGTGAATGGTCGACTGATTCGATAATTAAGAACCTCAGAACGGCTTGTTATGAGATTACAGCTCATTGTCAGCAAACGGTTGACCTATTTGGCATTTTACAACCTAGAATGACTTGTTATGAGATTACAACTCATTATCAGTGAACGGTTGACCGATTTGGCAATCTAGAACCTCAGAATGATTTGTTATGAGATTACAGCTCATTATCAGTGAATGGTTCACCGATTCAATGATCTAGAACCTCAAAATGACATGTTATGAGATTATAGCTCATTATCAGTGAACAGTTGACCAATTTGGCAATTTAAAATCTGATAACAGCTTGTTATGTGATTACAGCTCATTATCAGGGAACAGTTGACCGATTCGGCGATCTAGAATCTCAGAAGAGCTTGTTATGAGATTACAACTCATTATCAGTAAACAGTTGACTGATTCGGTGATCTAAAATCTCAGAATGGTTTGTTATGAGATTACAGCTCATTATCAGGAAATAGTTGACCGATTCGATGATCTAGTATGTTAGAATCACTGGTTATGATATTACAGCTCATTATCAGCAAACAGTTGACCGATTTAGCGATCTAGAACCTCAGAATGACTTGTTATGAGATTACAGCTCATTATCAGTGAACGGTTGACCGATTCAATGATCTAGAATCTTAGAATGGCTTGTTATGAGATTACAGCTCATTATCAATAAATAGTTGACCTATTTGCCGATCTAGAACCTCAAAATGGCTTGTTATGAGATTACAGCTCATTATCACTAAATGGTTGACCAATTTGGCAATCTAGTACCTCAGAATGGCTTATTATCATATTACAGCTCATTATCAACGAACGGTTGGCCGAGTCAGTAATCTAGAACATCAGAATGGCTTGTTATGAGATTACAGCTCATTATCAGTGAACGGTTGACCGATTCAGTGATCTAGAACCTCATAACGGCTTGTTGTGAGATTACAGCTCATTATCATCGAACAGTTGACTAATTCAGCAATCAAGAATCTCAGAATAACTTGTTATGAGATTACAGCCCATTATCAGTGAACGGTTGACCAATTCGGTGATCTAGAATCATAGAATGGCTTGTTATAAGATTGTAGCTCATTATCAGCAAATGGTTGACCGATTTGGTAATCTAGAACCTCAGAATGACTTGTTATGAGATTACAGGTCATTATCAATGAATGGTTGACCGATTCAACAATCTAAAACCTAAGAAAAACTTGTTATGAGATTATAGCTCATTATCAGCAAATAGTTAACCGATTCGGTGATCTAGAACCTTAGAATAGCTTATTATGAGATTACAATTCATTATCAGTGAAAAGTTGACCGATTTGGTGATCTAGAATCTTAGAATAACTTGTTATGAGATTACAGCTCATTATCAGTTAACAGTTGATCGATTCGGCGATGTAGAATCTCAAAACGGCTTGTTATGAGATTACAGCTCATTATCAGCAAACGGTTGAACGATTCAATGATCTAGAATCTTAGAATGGCTTGTTATGAGATTACAGCTCATTACCAGCAAACCGTTGACCAATTCAGTGATCTAGAACCTCAGACTGACTTGTTATGAGATTACAGCTCATTATCAACGAATGGTTGACCGATTTAGCAATCTAGAACCTCAAAATAGCTTGTTATGAGATTACAACTCATTATCAGTGAATGGTTGACCGATTTGATGATCCAGAATCTCAGAATGGCTTGTTATGAGATTACAGGTCATTATCAGCGAACAGTTGACCGATTCAGTGATCTAGAACCTTAGAATGGCTTGTTATGAGATTAGAGCTCATTATTAGCAAACGGTTCACTGATTCGATGATCTAGAACCTTAGAATGATTTGTTATGAGATTAGAGCTTATTATCAGTGAATGGTTGACCGATTCGGCGATCTAGAACCTTAAAATGACTTGTTGTGAGATTACAGCTTATTATCAGTGAACAGTTGACTGATTCAGCGATCTAGAACCTCAGAATGGCTTGTTATGAGATTATAGCTCATTATCAGCAAACAGTTGACTAATTTGGTGATCTAGAATCTCAGAATGGCTTGTTATGAGATTACAGCTCATTATCAGTGAACAATTGACCGATTCGACGATCTAGAACCTCAAAATGGCTTGTTATGAGATTATAGCTCATTATCAGTGAACGATTGATTGATTCGGTGATCTAGTACCTCAAAATGGCTTGTTATGAGATTAGAGGTCATTATCAGTGAACGGTTGACCAATTTGGCAATTTAGAACCTCAGAATAGCTTATTATGAGATTACAGCTCATTATCAGTGAACGGTTGACCAATTCAAAGATCTAGAACCTTAGAACAGCTTATTATGAGATTACAGCTCATTATCAGCAAATGGTTGACTAATTTAGCGATATAGAATCTCAAAATGACTTGTTATGAGATTACAGCTCATTATCAGTGAACGAATGATCGATTTGGCAATCTAGAATCTCAGAACGGCTTGTTATGAGATTGCATCTCATTATCAGCAAACGGTTGACCAATTTGGTGATCTAGAACCTCAGAATGATTTGTTATGAGATTATAGCTCATTATCAGTGAACGGTTGACCGATTTGGCGATCTAGAACCTAAGAACGGCTTGTTATGAGATTACAGCTCATTATCAGCAAACGGTTGACCAATTTGGTGATCTAAAACCTCAAAATGTCTTGTTGTGAGATTACAGCCCATTATCAGTGAACAAGTGACCAATTTGGTGATCTAGAATCTCAGAATAGCTTGTTATGAGATTACAACCCATTATCAGTAAACGGTTGACCGATTCGGTGATCTAGAATCTTAGAATGGCTTGTTATGAGATTACAGCTCATTATCAGTGAATGGTTGACCGATTCGATGATCTAGAATCTTAGAATGACTTGTTATGAGATTACAGCTCATTATTAGAAAATGGTTGATCAATTCAGTGATCTAGAATCTTAGAATGACTTGTTATGATATTGCAACTAATTATTAGCAAATGGTTGACTGATTATGTGATCTAGAACCTCAGAATGACTTCTTATGAGATTACAGCTCATTATCAGTGAATGGTTGAGCGATTTGGCGATCTTAAACCTCAAAATGATTTTTTATGAGATTACAGCTCATTATCAGTGAACGGTTGACCAATTTAGTGATCTAGAACCTCAAAACAACTTGTTATAAGATTATAGATAATTATTAGCAAATGGTTAATCGATTCAGTGATCTAGAACCTCAGAACGGCTTGTTAAGATATTACAGCTCATTATCAGGGAACGGTTGACTAATTCCATGATCTAGAATCTTAGAATGGCTTGTTATGTGATTACAGCTCATTATCAGTCAACGGTTGACCGAGTTAGCGATCTAGAACCTCAAAATAGCTTGTTATGAGATTACAGCTCATTATTGTTAGAGTAAAAAGGTATCTTATGTTCACTTATTAATTAAATCATTATTGATTTAATTGATTAAAGTCACCTCTTTACTTCTTATTCACTTAAGCTAAACTTTAGGCATGCAATAATTATATCCTTACTAATTAATCATGCAACCTAGGTTTCTCCACCATCTTGGTGTTCGATCTCCTTTATAAGGATTGATCCCTTTGTATTTTTTATACTCTCTCTGAATGAACATTTTGTCTTTCGAAACATTCTCATCTCCAAGCTTCTCTTTTGTAACAAGTTTTTTGCATGTAGCAGATCTTCGTGGTTGAATTCTATGAATTCTAACATGGTATCAGAGCCATGCTGCTGCAGCCCATTCTTAAGTATTTGAACTTTTGAGGATTCGAGGGTTTCAAGCTTTTTTCAAGTGTTTCTTGTGTGGATTTGAAAAAAAAAAATTTCAAAGCACTTTGGGCCAATATCGACATCACGGTTGAGTCCAGAAGGCCCAAATCACCCAAAATCTATATAAGGCATGACCTTTTTTGTCAATATTACAATCTGAGGCAAAAAAAAATTGCCTACTCTGCCCTGGAATAGATTTCGAGAAAAAAAATTAAAAAAATTAATTTTTTTGTTGATTTTTTTGTCAAAAATTCCACCCACCGTTGAAAATAGGCCGCGCCACCCGGCGGCCACCGAGCGGCCACTACAGACCGCCTCGGCTGGTCTGCCCACCGCTCAGCACCGCCACCAACGGGTCTACATCGGCGGGTCCGCCCACCACCACCGGCGCCCACCACCACTGTCTCCGCCTCTGCTGGGTGCGCAATCGATGCCACCACCGCCATCGCCCGGTGGGCTCTCAGCCCCCGTCGGCCCCTCTGGCCCCCTGCGTGGTCCCATCAATGACCACCGACTCTTCATTCAGCCCCTGCATGCTCATATGCCCTTGGGCCTGGATGCTACAAGCCCCAAGGGCTAAATATTATTCTTTGAAGTTTTTTTTACACACCTTGGCCTTTTTTGCTCTATCTGGAGCATACGAAAGTCATTTTTTGACTTCCATATACCGTCGGAAAGCTCTTTCTGATGCCGACATCCTTGTGCAGGTTACATTATCTATTTTTTCTGTTAGACTATAGTTTTTTCCAGTCAAAGAGGAGTCTTCTTTTCACCACTTTATGGCCTCTAAAATGAGCAAACGAACTCCATTTCTTGCTCAAAAATAGGCATAAGAAAGCTCTTGATGAGCCCGATTCAGATCTGATCAGGTATTTTACACATCTATTCAGTAGCCTTTCTTACACTATTTCTGCTTCTAGCTTCTCATTTGCACTAGGGTTTGGTTTCTCTCTTTATGGGGGGTGTTCTCTTTTTTGAGATATATTACAAGAAAAACACACAAAACACAAACCCTTATGCATCTTCTGTCTAGTTCTGAAAGAAAACATATAATAAAGTAGGCTAAGGTACAACATGGCAGATACAACATCAGTCGAGATTCTCACTCCACATAATTATCATTTGTGGAAGTCCCGTATGACTAGGCTTCTCCGGTCATGCGGGCTATGGTCTTGTTTGGATCTTATTCAGTCCATTTTGACTCATCCCTACGAGGTCATGCAGCATAGAAATAAGATGGATGAGGCCATGGGTGTTCTCTCTTTGCATGTTTCAGATAGTCTACTTTTTCACCTTGATAGTTGTGATACTCGTATTGCGATGTGGGAGAAGTGTCAGACTCTCTTTGGCACGGTGAATGAATTTCGGGTACTTCAAATCAAAGCAGAATTGAAATCTATGGCTCCTGAGACATTCACCTCTATTCAAGATTTCTTAATGAAATTCAAATCTATGAGGTCCCTCTTACATGGTTGTGGAAAGACTAAAACAGATACAGCTTGTATTTATCTGATACTTTCCAAGCTTCGTGGTTCTTTTCAGATAGTCTCTTCTACATTCTATGCTACCATGGATGCTTTGGGTCCAAGATTCACCATGCCTACCTTTGATGTGTTTTGTGATCGTTTGACTCATGAGCAAGCCAAACTCTCTCAGCTTGATTCTCTTTGTGGATCATAGCACCAAGCCTTGGTTACCCACCCATCTCCAGAGTCTCCAACACCAAAGCCAAAGAAGGATTCCATAGGCAGTGAGAGTTCCTCCAAGCCACCTTCTAGATCTAATTCCAAACCTCGTCCCAAGTATGGGAAATCTTCAAAGTCTAGTGAGTCTTCCTCCAAGACTTATAAATCCAATGGTGAGCCTTGCAGTTTTTGTGGCAAGGAAGGACATCCAGTTTCCAGGTGTTGGAAGCGCTTAGAGGCTTTAGAGGAAGCTATGCAGTAGAATCATATCTCCTCACCTCAGCCATCTTCTTCTTCTTCCATGGGGAAGGGACATGCTCTTACTGCACAAGCTTTGTCTTTTGGCACCACTTGGATTATTGATTTAGGTGCTTCTCACCACATGTCTCACTCTCAGCAGCTAGTCACCGCACTTGCCCCTAGTGATACTTCACATATTGCTATTGGTGACTCTGCTCAGCTTACAGTTATAGGTTCTAGTACTATCTCATTCCCTGGAGGTTGTCTACAAGATGTACTTCTTGTTCCTAACATTTCGACACACCTCCTTTCATTTTTTCAGATTTGCCATTCTGGCTTTGAAAAGATAGTTGAGTTCTCACCACATGATGTGGTTATTCGAGACCTCCATGATCCTAATTTGATTGTGGCCACTGGCAGTGTACATCCTCAGTCTTGCCTATATAGTTTTGATGGCTTTGTGAGTTCCTTTGCTTCTGGTGTCTCCCTTGTGGCACATGTAGATTCAGTGAGCAGACTTTGGCATGAGCATTTTGGCCATGTCAATTACAGATACTTACAGCAGATGAGTACACAGGCACTTGTGAGTGGGCTTCCTTTGATTTCCTGTACTGATGGTGTATGTCCAGGTTGTGCCCTTGGAAAACATCATAGGGATCCTTTTCCTACAGGTCATTCTACTCGTGCCAAGGCACCTTTGGATCTTGTACACAGTGATGTCATGTCTT
>MU227916.1:145451-190031 GCA_018584345.1 Thuja plicata | reverse complement strand
ATTTAATTCATTTATTAATAATTGTTTTCAACATGTGAGATAATTGAATTCTTTTTAATTAAGAATTGCTTTATTTGATGAAATTAAATTAATTTAATTGGAAGAATTTAATTAGTAAGTTTAAATAATTGATTTAAACTATAGGAAATTGAGTTTAATTGATTAAATAATGGTAAATAATCATTTAAAGGTTAATTAATTAAATCAAATTAATTATTTAATTAATTTTGAGAATTGGATTAGATGATTTGAGAAAGATGAATTTAGAAGAAAATAGATGATTAATTAATGATTAAAAAACTATTAATTAGTAGATGAAAATTAGTGTTTTTAATGTAAAGTCGCAAGCCTGTCCATTTTAGGGTGTCTACACTTAGAATGGCTTGTTATGACATTACAGCTCATTATCAGTGAATGGTTGACCGATTCAGCGATCTAAAACCTTAGAATGGCTTGTTATGAGATTACAGCTCATTATCAGCGAACGGTTGACCGATTCGGCGATCTAGAACCTCAGAACGGCTTGTTATAAGATTACAGCTCATTATCAGCAAATGATTAACCAATTCAATGATCTAGAATCTCAGAATGACTTGTTATGAGATTACAGCTCATTATCAGTGAATGGTTGACTGATTCAGCGATCTAGAATCTCAGAATGGCTTGTTATGAGATTGCAGCTCATTATCAGCAAACAGTTGACCGATTAGGCTATCTAGAACCTTAGAATGACTTGTTGTGAGATTATAGCTCATTATCAGCTCCTAGTTGACCGATTCGACAATCTAGAACCTCAAAATGGCTTGTTATGAGATTACAGCTTATTCAACCGTTCGCTGATCTAGAACCTCAGAATGGCTTGTTATGAGATTATAGCTCATTATCAATGAATGGTTGACCGATTCAGCGATCTAGAATCTCAGAATGGCTTGTTATGAGATTACAGCTTATTATCGGCAAATGATTGACCGATTCAGTGATCTAGAACCTTAGAATGAGTTGTTATGAGATTATAGCTCATTATCAGTGAACAGTTGACCGATTCGGTGATCTAGAACCTCAGAATGACTTGTTATGAGATTAGAGCTCATTATCAGCGAATAGTTGACCGATTTGGCTATCTAAAACCTCAGAATGGCTTGTTATGAGATTACAGCTCATTATCAGTGAACGGTTGACTGAGTCAGTGATCTAGAATCTCAGAATGGCTTGTTATGAGATTAAAGCTCATTATTAGTGAACAGTTGACCGATTCGGTGATCTAGAATCTCAGAATGGCTTGTTATGAGATTACAGCTCATTATCAGCAAATAGTTGACTAATTCGGCGATCTAGAATCTCAGAATGGCTTGTTATGAGATTGCAGCTCATTATCAGCAAATGGTTGATCGATTCGGTGATCTGGAACCTTAGAATGACTTGTTATGAGATTACAGCTCATTATAAGTGAACGGTTGACCGATTCGGTGATCTAGAATCTTAGAATGGCTTGTTTTGATATTATAGCTCATTATCAGTGAATGGTTGACCGATTCAGTGATCTAGAATCTTAGAATGGTTTATTATCAGATTGTAGCTCATTATCAGCAAACAGTTGACTGATTTGGCAATCTAGAACCTCAGAATGACTTGTTACGAGATTACAACTCATTATCAGCGAACGGTTGACTGATTCGATGATCTAGAACCTCAGAATGACTTATTATGAGATTATAGCTCATTATCTGCAAACGGTTGACTGATTTGGTGATCTAGAACCTTAGGAGGGCTTGTTATGAGATTATAGCTCATTATCAAGAAACAGTTGACTGATTTGGCTATCTAGAACCTCAAAATGGCTTGTTATGAGATTACAGCTCATTATCAGTGAACAGTTGACTTATTCAATGATCTAGAATCTCAGAACGGCTTGTTATGAGATTACAGCTCATTATTAGTAAATAGTTGACCGATTCAGTGATCTAGAACCTTAGAATGGCTTGTTATGAGATTATAGCTCATTATCAGTGAACGGTTGACCGATTTGGTGATCTAGAATCTTAGAATGGCTTGTTATGAGATTATAGCTCATTATTAGTGAATGGTTGACTGATTCGACAATCTGGAACCTTAGAATGGCTTGTTATGAGATTATATCTCATTATCAACGAACGGTTAACCGATTCAGCGATCTAGAACCACAAAATAGCTTTTTATGATATTACAGCTCATTATCAGCAAACGGTTGACCGATTCGGCGATCTACAACCTCAAAATGGCTTGTTATGAGATTATAGCTAATTATCAGCAAATGGTTGACTGATTCAGTGATCTAGAACCTCAGAATGGCTTGTAATGAGATTATAGCTCATTATCAGTGAACGGTTGACCGATTCGGCGATCTAAAATCTCAGAATAGCTTATTATGAGATTATAGCTCATTATCAGTGAACGGTTGACCGATTTGATGATCTAGAACCTTAGAATGGCTTGTTAGGAGGTTATAGCTCATTATCAATGTATGGTTGACCGATTCAGTGATCTAGAACCTCAAAATATCTTGTTATGAGATTATAGCTTATTATTAGTGAATGGTTGACCGATTCGGTGATCTAGAACCTCAGAATGGCTTGTTATGAGATTACAGCTCATTATTAGTGAACGGTTGACTGATTCGGTGATCTAGAATCTCAGAATGGCTTGTTATGAGATTGTAGCTCATTATCAGCAAATGGTTGACCGATTCGACGGTCTAGAACCTCAAAATGACTTGTTATGAGATTACAACTCATTATCAGTGAATGGTTGACTGATTCGGTGATCTAGAACCTCAGAATAACTTGTTATGAGATTACAACTCATTATCAGTGAACGGTTGACCAATTTGGTGATCTAGAACCTTAGAACGGTTTATTATGAGATTACAACTTATTATCAGTGAATGGATGACCAATTTGGCGATCTAAAATCTCAGAATGGCTTGTTATGAGATTAAAGCTCATTATCAGTGAACGGTTGACCGATGCAGCAATCTAGAACCTCAGAACAGCTTATTATGAGATTACAGCTCATTATCAGCAAACAGTTGACCAATTCGGTTATCTAGAACCTCAAAATGGCTTGTTATGAGATTACAGCTCATTATCAGTGAATGGTTGACTGATTTAGCAATCTAGAACCTCAGAATGGATTGTTATGAGATTACAGCTCATTATCAGTGAACGGTTTACCGATTCGGCAATCTAGAACCTCATAATGGCTTGTTATGAGATTATAGCTTATTATCAATGAATGGTTGACTGATTCAGTGATCTAGAACCTCAGAACAACTTGTTATGAGATTACAACTCATTATCAGCGAACGGTTGACCGGTTCAGTTATCTAGAACCTTAGAATGGCTTGTTATGAGATTACAGCTCATTATCAGTGAACGGTTGACTGATTCGGTGATCTACAATCTCAGAATGACTTGTTATGAGATTACAGCTCATTATCAGTGAATGGTCGACCGATTTGGGGATCTAGAATCTCAGAATGGCTTGTTATGAGATTGTAGCTCATTATTAGCAAATGGTTTACTGATTCGGCGATCTAGTACCTTAGAATAACTTGATATGAGATTACAACTCATTATCAGTGAATGGTTAACCGATTTGGCGATCTAGAACCTCATAATGGCTTGTTATGAGATTACAGCTCATTATCAGCAAACAGTTGACCGATTCAGTGATCTAGAACCTCAGAACAACTTGTTATGAGATTATAGCTCATTATCAGTGAACTATTAACTGATTCAGTGATCTAGAATCTTAGAACAACTTGTTATGAGATTATAGCTTATTATCTATGAATGGTTGACCGATTCAGCAATCTAGAATCTTAGAATGGCTTTTTATGAGATTGTAGCTCATTATCAGCAAACGGTTAACCGATTCGGTGATCTAAAATCTTAGAATGACTTGTTATGAGATTGCAGCTCATTATCAGCAAACGGTTGACCAATTCAGTGATCTAGAACCTTAGAATGACTTGTTATGAGATTACAACTCATTATCAATGAACAGTTGACCAATTTGGTAATCTAGAACCTCAAAATGACATGTTATGAGATTACAGCTCATTATTAGCGAACGGTTGATTGATTCGGTGATCTAGAACCTCAAAATGGCTTGTTATGAGATTACAGATCATTATCAGCAAATGGTTGACTGATTCAGTGATCTAGAACCTCAGAATGGCTTGTTATGAGATTACAGCTCATTATCAGTGAATGGTTGACCGATTCGTTGATCTGGAACCTTAGAATGGCTTGTTATGAGATTATAGCTCATTATCAGTGAACGGTTGACCGATTCGGTGATCTAGAATCTTAGAACAGCTTGTTATGATATTACAGCTCATTATCAGTGAATGGTTGACTGATTCAGTGATCTAGAACATTAGAACGGCTTGTTATAAGATTACAACTCATTATCAGTGAATGGTTGATCGATTCAGCGATCTAGAACCTCAGAAAGGCTTTTTATGAGCTTATAGCTCATTATCAGTGAACGATTGACTGATTCAGCGATATAAAATCTTAGAATGACTTGTTATGAGATTAAAGCTTATTATTTGTGAATGGTTGACCGATTCGGTGATCTAGAATCTCAAAACATCTTGTTATGAGATTATAGCTCATTATTAGCAAACGGTTGACTGATTCAGCGATCTAGAACCTTACAATGACTTGTTATGAGATTGCAGCTCATTATCAGTGAACAGTTGATCAATTCGGTGATCTAGAATCTCAGAATGGCTTGTTATGATATTATAGCTCATTATCAGCAAACGGTTGAATGATTCAGCGATCTAGAACCTCAAAATGACCTGTTATAAGATTACAACTCATTATCAGCAAATGGTTGACTAAATCAATGATCTAGAACCTTAGAATAGCTTGTTATGAGATTACAGCTCATTATCAGTGAATGGTTGACCGATTCAGTGGTCTAGAACTGCAGAACAGCTTGTTATGAGATTACAGCTCATTATCAGTGAATGGTTGACCGATTCAGCGATCTAGAATCTCAGAATGGCTTGTTATGAGATTACAACTCATTATCAGTGTATGGTTCACTAATTTGGTGATCTAGAATCTCAGAATGGCTTATTATGAGATTATAGCTCATTATCAATAAACAGCTGACCGATTCAGCAATCTAGAATCTCAGAATGGATTGTTATGAGATTGCAGCTCATTATCAGCAAACGGTTGACCAATTCGATGATCTAGAACCTTAGAATGACTTGTTATGAGATTACAACTCATTATGAGTGAACGGTTGACCGATTCGGTGATCTAGAACCTTAGAATGACTTGTTATGAGATTATAGGTCATTATGAGTGAACGGCTAACCGATTTGGTGATCTAGAATCTCAGAATAGCTTGTTATGAGATTACAATTGATTATCAGCAAATGGTTGACTGATTCGGTGATCTAGAATCTCAGAATGGCTTGTTATGAGATTGTAGGTCATTATCAGCAAATGGTTGACCGATTTGGTGATCTAGAACCTTAGAATGACTTGTTATGAGACTACAGCTCATTATCAGTGAACGGTTGATCGATTCGGTGATCTAGAATCTCAGTATGACTTGTTATCAGATTACAGCTCATTATTAATGAACAGTTGACCAATTTGATCATCTAGAATCTCAAAATGACTTATTATGAGATTGCAGCTCATTATCAGTGAAAGGTTGACCGATTCGGTGATCTAGAACCTCAGAATGCCTTGTTATGAGATTACAGCTAATTATCAGTGAATGGTTGACCGATTTGGCGATCTAGAACCTCAAAACAACTTGTTATGAGATTATAGCTCATTATCAGTGAATAGTTGACTGATTCAGCGATCTAGAACCTTAGAATGGCTTGTTATGAGATTACAACTCATTATCACCAAACGGTTGACCGATTTGGCAATCTAGAACCTCAAAATCACTTCTTATGTGATTACAGCTCATTATTAATGAATGGTTGACCGATTCGGTGATCTAGAACCTCAGAATGACTTTTTATGAGATTATAGCTCATTATCAGTGAATAGTTGACCGATTTGATGATCTAGAACCTCAGAACTGCCTGTTATTAGATAACAGCTCATTATCAGGAAATGGTTAACTGAGTTAGTGATCTAGAACCTTAGAATGGGTTTTTATGAGATTATAGCTCATTATCAGTGAACGGTTGACTGATTCGGTGATATAGAACATTAGAATGGCTTGTTATGAGATTACAGCTCATTATCAGTGAACGGTTGAATGATTCAGAGATATGGAACCTCAGAATGGCTTGTTGTGAGATTACAGCTCATTATCAACGAACGGTTGACCGATTAAGTTATCTAGAATCTCAAAACAACTTTTTATGAGATTACAGCTCATTATTACTGAACGGTTTACTAATTCGATGATCTAGAATGTCAGAATGGCTTGTTATGAGATTACAGCTCATTATCAGTGAACGGTTGACCGATTCGGCAATCTAGAACCTTCAAACAGCTTATTATGAGATTACAGCTCATTATCAGCAAATAGTTGACCGATTCGGTGATCTAGAACCTCAGAATGACTTGTTATGAGATTACAGCTCATTATCAGCGAATGATTGACCGATTCGGCGATCTAGAATCTCAGAATATCTTATTATGAGATTATAGCTCATTATCAGCAAATGATTGACCGTTTCGGTGATCTAGAATCTCAGAATGGCTTGTTATGAGATTGCAACTCATTATCAGTAAATGGTTGACCAATTCGGTGATCTAGAACCTCAGAATGACTTGTTATGAGATTACAGCTCATTAATAGTGAATGGTTGACTGATTCAGTGATTTAGAACCTTAAAATGGCTTGTTATGAGATTAGAGCTTATTATCAACAAATGGTTGACAGATTCGGTGATCTAGAACCTTAGAATGACTTGTTATGAGATTACAACTCATTATCAGTGAATGGTTGACCGATTTGGTGATCTAGAATCTCAGAATGGCTTGTTATGATATTACAGCTCATTATCAGTGAACGATTGACCGATTCAGCAATCTAGAATCTCAGAATTGCTTGTTATGAGATTGTAGCTCATTATCAACAAATAGTTGATTGATTCGGTGATCTAGAATCTCAGAATGGCTTGTTATGAGATTGTAGCTCATTATCAGCAAATGGTTGACCGATTCGGTGATCTAGAACCTTAGAATGACTTTTTATGAGATTACACATCATTATCAATGAACGGTCGACTGATTCGGCGATCTAGAACCTCAGAATGACTTGTTATAAGATTATAGCTCATTATCAGTCAACGGTTGACTGATTCGGTGATCTAGAACCTCAGAATGGCTTGTTATGAGATTACAGCTCATTATCAGCAAATAGTTGACTGATTCAACCATCTAGAACCTCAGAATAGCTTGTTATGAGATTATAGCTCATTATCATTGAATGATTGACTGATTCAGCGATCTAGAATCTCAGAATGGCTTGTTATGAGATTACAGATCATTATCAATGAACAGTTGACCGATTCACTGATCTAGAACCTCAGAATGGCTTGTTATGAGATTACAGCTCATTATCAACGAATGATTGACTGATTCAGTGATCTAGAACCTTAGAATGGCTTGTTATGAGATTACAACTCATTATCAGCAAATAGTTGACTGATTCGGCGATCTAGAACCTCAGAATGACTTGTTATGAGATTATAGCTCATTATTAGTGAACGGTTGACTGATTCAGCAATCTAGAACCTTAGAATGACTTGTTATGAGATTACAGCTCATTATCAGTGAATAGTTGACCGATTCGATGATCTAGAACCTCAGAATGGCTTGTTATGAGATTACAGCTCATTATCGGTGAATGATTGACTGATACGGCGATCTAGAATCTCAGAATGACATGTTATGAGATTATAGCTCATTATCAGTGAATGGTTGACTGATTCGGTGATCTAGAATCTCAGAATGTCTTGTTATGAGATTAGAGCTCATTATGAGCAAATGGTTGACCGATTCGGAGATCTAGAACCTCAGAATGAATTGTTATGAGATTATAGGTCATTATCAATGAACGGTTGACCGATTCAACGATCTAAAACCTCAGAACAATTTGTTATGAGATTAAAGCTCATTATCAATGAATGGTTGACCGATTCGGCAATCTAGAACCTAAAAATGGCTTGTTATGAGATTACAACTCGTTATCAGCACACGGTTGACCGATTCGGCAATCTAGAATCTCAGAATGGCTTGTTATGAGATTACAGCTCATTATCAGTGAACGGTTGACTTATTTGGCGATCTAGAATCTCATAATGGCTTGTTATGAGATTGCTGCTCATTACTAGCAAACAGTTGACCGATCTGGCGATCTAGAAGCTCAGAATGGCATGTTATGAGATTGTAGCTCATTATCAGCAAACGGTTGACTGATTCAGCGATCTAGAATCTCAGAATGTCTTTTTATGAGATTGCAGCTCATTATCAACAAATGCTTGACTAATTCGTTGATCTAGAACCTTAGAATGACTTGTTATGAGATTCCAGCTCATTATCAATGAACGATTGACTGATTCGGTGATCTAGAACCTCAGAGTGACTTGTTATGAGATTATAGCTCATTATCAATGAATGATTGTCTGATTCGATGATCTAGAACCTCAGAATGGCTTGTTATGACATTATAGCTCATTATCAGCAAACGGTTGACCGATTCAGAGATCTAGAATGTTAGAATGGCTTATTATTAGATTACAGCTCATTATTAGCAAATAGTTGACCGATTTAGCGATCTAAAATATTAGAACAACTTGTTATGAGATTACAGCTCATTATCAGTGAATGGTTGACTGATTTGGAAATCTAGAATCTAAGAATGACTTGTTATGAGATTATAGCTTATTATAAGCAAATGGTTGACCGATTCAGCGATCTAGAATCTCAGAATGGCTTGTTTTGAGATTATAGCTCATTATCAACAAACGGTTGACCGATTCAATGATCTAGAATCTCAGAATGACTTGTTATGAGATTACAACTCATTATGAGTGAATGACTCACTGATATGGTAATCTAGAACATCAGAATGACTTATTATGAGATTACAACTCATTATCAGTGAATGGTTGACCGATTCGGTGATCTAGAAACTCAGAATGGCTTGTTATGAGATTATAGCTCATTATCAGCAAATGGTTGACCAATTCAGTGATCTAGAACCTCAGAATGGCTTGTTATGATATTCTAGCTCATTATTAGTGAATGGTTGACCGATTTGGTGATCTAGAACCTCATAATGGCTTGTTATGAGATTACAGCTCATTATCAGTAAATGGTTGACCAATTCGGTGATCTAGAACCTTAGAATGCTTGTTATGATATTATAGCTCATTATCAGCAAAGAGTTGACCGATTCGGTGATCTAGAACCTCAGAATGACTTGTTTGGAGATTATAGCTCATTATCAGTGAACGGTTGACCGATTCGGTGATCTAGAACCTCAGAATGACTTGTTATGAGATTATAGCTCATTATTTGCAAATGGTTGACCAATTTAGAGATCTAGAACCTCAGAATGGCCTGTTATGAGATTACAACTCATTATCAGTGAACAGTTGACCGATTCGATGATCTAGAATCTCATAATGGCTTGTTATGAGATTACAGCTCATTATCTGTGATGGTTGACCAATTTAGTGATCTAGAACCTCAAAATGGCTTGTTATGAGATTGTAGCTCATTATGAGTGAACGATTGACGGATTCAGTGATCTAGAATCTCAGAACGGCTTGTTATGAGATTGCAGCACATTATTAAGAAAATAGTTGACCGATTTAGCGATCTAGAATATCAGAACAGCTTGTTATGAGATTACAGCTCATTATTAGTGAATGATTGATCGATTTGGCGATCTAAAACATTAGAATGGCTTGTTATGAGATTACAGCTCATTATCAGTTAACAATTGATCAATTCGGTGATCTAGAATGTCAAAATGGCATGTTATGAGATTATAGCTCATTATCAGCAAATGGTTGACAGATTCAGCGATCTAGAATCTAAAAATATCTTGTTATGAGATTACAGCTCATTTTCAGTGAACAGTTGACCGATTTGGTGATCTAGAACATCAGAATGACCTGTTATGAGATTACAGCTCATTATCAGTGAACGGTTGACCGATTCAGTGATCTACAATCTTAGAACGGCTTGTTATGAGATTATAGCTCATTATCAGCAAACAGTTGATCAATTTGGCAATCTAGAATCTTAGAACAGCTTGTTATGAGATTGTAGCTCATTCTCAGTGAACGATTGACCAATTTAGCGATCTAGAGCCTCAGAATGGCTTGTTATGAGATTACAGCTCATTATCAGCAAATGATTGACCGATTCAGTGATCTAGAATCTCAGAATGGCTTGTTATGAGATTACAACTCATTATTTGTGAACTGTTGACCAATTCAGTGATCTGGAACCTCAAAATGGCTTGTTATGAGATTGCAGCTCATTATCAGCGAACGGTTGACTGATTCAGCGATCTAGAATCTCAGAAGGGCTTGTTATGAGATGGTAGCACATTATTAAGGAAATGGTTAACTGATTTAATGATCTAGAATCTCATAAGGGCTTGTTATGAGATTATAGCTCATTATCAGTGAACGGTTGATCGATTCAGCAATCTAGAACATCAGAACTGCTTGTTATAAGATTACAGCTCATTATCAGTGAACGATCGACCGATTCAACGATCTAGAATCTAAGAACGGCTTGTTATGAGATTATAGCTCATTATCAGTGAATAGTTCACCGATTCGACGATCTAGAATCTCAGAACGGCTTGTTATGAGATTGCAGCTCATTATCAGCGAATGGTTGACCAATTTGGCGATTTAGAATCTTAGAATGACTTGTTATGAGATTGTAGCTCATTATCAGCAAATGGTTGACCAATTTAGTGATCTAGAACCTCAAAATGACTTGTTATAAAATTAAAGCTCATTAACAGTGAATGGTTGACCGATTTAGCAATCTAGAACCTCAGAATGACTTGTTATGAGTTTATAGCTTATTATTAGTTAACGGTTGATCGATTGGGTAATCTAGAACCTCAGAATAGCTTGTTATGAGATTACAGCTCATTATCAGTGAACGATTGACTGATTCAGTGATCTAGAACCTCAGAATGGCTTGTTACGAGATTACAGCTCATTATTAGTGAACGGATGACCGATTCAGAGATCTAGAATATTAGAATGACTTGTTATGAGATTGCAGCTCATTATCAGCAAACGGTTGACTGAATTGGTGATCTAAAATCTCAGAACGGCTTGTTATGAGATTGCAGCTTATTATCAGTAAACGGTTGACCAATTTAGCAATCTAGAACCTTAGAATGACTTGTTATGAGATTACAGCTCATTATCAGTGAACGGTTGACCGATTCGGTGATCTAGAACCTTAAAATGACATGTTATGAGATTATAGCTCATTATCAGTGAATGGTTAACTGATTCGGTGATCTAGAACCTCAGAAAGGCTTGTTATGAGATTACAGCTCATTATCAGTGAACAGTTGACCGATTCTTCCATTTAGAACCTCAAAATGACTTGTTATGAGATTATAGCTCATTATTAATGAACGATTGACTGATTTGGTGATCTAGAACCTCAAAATAGCTTGTTATGAGATTACAGGTCATTATCAGCAAACGGTTGACCAATTTGGTGATCTAGAACCTTAGAATGGCTTGTTATGAGATTACAACTCATTATCAGTGAATGATTGACTAATTCGGCGATCTGAAACCTCAGAATGGCTTGTTATGAGATTACAAATCATTATCAGGGAATGGTTGACCGATTTGGTGATCTAGAACCTCAGAATGGCTTGTTATGAGATTACAGCTCATTATCAGCAAATGATTGACCAATTCAACAATCTAAAACCTCAGAATGATTTATTATGACATTACAGCTCATTATCAGTGAACGGTTGATTGATT
The DNA here is from genome assembly GCA_018584345.1 of Thuja plicata. Classification (NCBI taxonomy): domain Eukaryota; kingdom Viridiplantae; phylum Streptophyta; class Pinopsida; order Cupressales; family Cupressaceae; genus Thuja; species Thuja plicata. Next base: position 177,997 of record MU227916.1, on the reverse strand, counting down.
CGATGATCTAGAATCTCATAATGGCTTGTTATGAGATTACAGCTCATTATCAGTGAACGGTTGACCGATTCGGTGATCTAGAATCTCAGAAGAGCTTGTTATGAGATTGCAGTTCATTATCAACAAATGGTTGACCAATTCGGTGATCAAAAATCTCAGAACGGCTTGTTATGAGATTGCAGCTCATTATTAGCAAATGGTTGACTGATTCGGTGATCTAGAACCTCAAAAAGACTTGTTATGAGATTATAGCTCATTATCAGCAAATGGTTGACCGATTTGGTGATCTGGAACCTCAGAATAACTTGTTATGAGATTACAACTCATTATCAGTGAACGGTTGACCGATTCGACAATCTAGAACCTAAGAATGACTTGTTATAAGATTATAGCTTATTATCAATAAATGATTGACCAATTCGGTGATCTAGAACCTTAGAATGGCTTATTATAAGATTATAGCTCATTATTAGTGAATGATTGACCGATTCGGTGATCTAGAATCTCAGAATGACTTGTTATGAGATTACAGCTCATTATCAGTGAACGGTTGACCAATTTAGCGATCTGCAACTTCAGAATTGCTTGTTATGAGATTATAGCTCATTATCAGCAAATGGTTGACTGATTCAGAAATCTAGAACCTTAGAATGGCTTGTTATGAGATTATAGCTCATTATTAGTGAACAGTTGATTAATTCGGCAATCTAGAACCTCAGAATGGCTTGTTATGAGATTACAGCTCATTATCAATGAATAGTTGACCGATTTGATGATCTAGAACCTCAGAATGGATTGTTATGAAATTATAGCTCATTATCAGCAAACGGTTGACCGATTCAGTGATCTAGAACCTCAGAATGGCTTGTTATGAGATTATAACTCATTATAAGTGAATGGTTGACCGATTTGATGATCTAGAACCTGAGAATGGCTTGTTATGAGATTACAACTCATTATCAGTGAATGGTTGATAGATTCGGTGATCTAGAACCTTAGAATGGTTTGTTATGAGATTATAGCTCATTATCAGTGAATGGTTGACTGATTCAGTGATCTAGAATCTCAGAATAACTTGTTATGACATTACAGCTCATTATCAGTGAACGGTTGACCGATTCAGCAATCTAGAACTTTAGAATGGCTTGTTATGAGATTACAAATCATTATCAGTGAATGGTTGACCGATTTGGTGATCTAGATACTCAGAATGGCTTGTTATGAGATTATAGCTCATTATCAATGAATGGTTGACCGATTCGGTGATCTAGAACCTTAGAATGGCTTGTTATGAGATTATAGCTCATTATCACTGAACGGTTGACCAATTCGGCGATCTAAAATCTCAGAATGACTTGTTATGAGATTACAGCTCATTATTAGTGAATGGTTGACCAATTTGGTGATCTAAAATATTAGAATGGCTTGTTATGAGATTGTAGCTCATTATCAGCAAACGATTGACCAATTCAATGATCTACGATGTCAGAATGACTTGTCATGTTATAGCTCATTATCAGCAAAAAGTTGACTGATTCAGCAATCTAAAACCTTAGAATGGCTTGTTATGAGATTATAGCTCATTATCAATAAACAATTGACCCATTCGGCAATCTAGAGCCTCAGAATGGCTAGTTATGAGATTACAGCTCATTGATTACAGCTTAGTATCAGCAAATGGTTGACTGATTCGGTGATCTAGAACCTTAAAATAGTTTGTTATGAGATTACAGCTTATTATCAGCAAATGGTTGACCGATTCAGCGATCTAGAACCTCAGAATGGCTTGTTATGAGATTACAGTTCATTATCAGTGAACGGTTGACCGATTCGGCAATCTAGAACCTTAGAATGGCTTTTTATGAGATTACAACTTATTATCAATGAATGGTTGACCGATTTAGTGATCTAGAATCTCAGAATGACTTGTTATGATATTATAGCTCATTATTAGTGAATGGTTGACCGATTCAGTGATCTAGAATCTCAGAATGGCTTGTTATGAGATTGCAACTCATTATCAACAAATGGTTGACTGATTCAACAATCTAAAACCTCAGAATGATTTGTTATGAGATTACAGCTCATTATCACTGAATGGTTGATTGAGTCAATGATCTAGAACCTCATAATAGCTTGTTATGAGATTATAGCTTATTATCAGTGAACGATTGACCGATTCAATGATCTAGAACCTCAGAATGGCTTGTTATGATATTATAATGCATTATCAGTGAACGGTTGACCGATTCGGTGATCTGGAATCTCAAAATGACTTGTTATGAGATTACAGCTCATTATTAGTGAATGATTGACCGATTCGGTGATATAGAATCTTAGAATGGCTTGTTATGAGATTATAGCTCATTATCAGCAAATAATTGACCGATTCGGTGATCTAGAATCTCAGAACTGCTGATATGAGATTATAACTCATTATCAGCAAACGGTTGACCGATTCAGTGATCTAGAACCTCAGAATGACTTGTTATGAGATTACAGCTCATTATCAGTGAACGGTTGACTGATTCGATGATATAGAAACTCAGAAAGACTTGTTATGAGATTATAGCTCATTATCATCGAATGGTTGACCGATTACGTGACCTAGAATGTTAGAATGGCTTGTTATGAGATTACAGCTCATTATCAGTGAATAGTTGACCGATTCGGTGATCTAGAACCTCAGAATGGCTTGTTATGAGATTACAGCACATTATCAGTGAATGATTGACCGATTCGGTGATCTAGAATCTTAGAATGGGTTGTTATGACATTGCAGCTCATTATCAGCAAACGGTTTACTAATTTAGTGATCTAGAATCTCTGAATGGCTTGTTATGAGATTACAGCTCATTATCAGCAAATGGTTGACCGATTCAGCGATCTAGAAACTGAGAATGACTTGCTATGAGATTACACCTCATTTTCAGCAAACGGTTGACTGATTTGGTGAACTAGAACCTCAGAATGACTTGTTATGAGATTACATATCATTATTAGTGAATGGTTGACTGATTCGGCGATTTAGAACCTCAAAATGGCTTGTTATCATATTACAACTCATTATCTGTGAGCGATTGACCGATTTAATTATCTAGAACCTTAGAACGGTTTGTTATAAGATTACAGATCATTATCAGCAAACGGTTGATCGATTCAGTGATCTAGAACCTCAGAATGGCTTGTTGTGAGATTACATCTCATTATCAGTAAACGGTTGACCGATTTGGAGATCTAGAATCTCAGAATGACTTGTTATGAGATTATAGCTCATTATCAGTGAACAGTTGACCAATTCAACAATCTAGAACCTCAGAATTGCTTGTTATGAGATTACAGCTCATTATCAGCAAATGGTTGACCAATTTGGTGATCTAGAACCTCAGAATGGCTTGTTGTAAGATTATAGCTCATTATCATCGAACAATTGACCGATTCGGTGCTTTAGAACCTTAAAATGGCTTATTATGAGATTACAGCTCATTATCAGTGAACGATTGACCGATTCAGTGATCTGGAACCTCAGAATGGCTTGTTATGAGATTACAACTCATTATCAGTGAATGGTTAACCGATTCAGTAATCTAGAACCTCAGAATGGTTTGGTATGAGATTACAACTCATTATCAGCAAACGATTGACTGATTTGGTGATCTAGAACCTCAGAATGGCTTGTTATGAGATTATAGCTCATTATCAGTGAACGGTTGACTGGTTCAGCAATCTAGAATCTTAGAATGACTTGTTATGAGATTACAGCTCATTATCAGTGAATGGTTGACCAATTCGGTGATCTAGAATTTTAGAATGACTTGTTATGAGATTGCAACTCATTATTAGCAAATAGTTGACCGATTCAGCGATCTAGAACCTCAGAATGACTTGTTACAAGATTACAGCTCATTATCAGTGAATGGTTGACTAATTCGGTGATTTAGAATCTCAGAATAGCTTGTTATGAGATTAGAGCTCATTATCAGCAAATGGTTGATCGATTCAGCAATCTAGAACCTCAGAATGGCTTGTTATGATATTACAGCTCATTATCAATGAATGGTTGACTGATTTGGTGATCTAGAATCTCAGAATGACTTGTTATTAGATTACAGCTCATTATCAGTGAATGATTGACCGATTTGGTGATCTAGAATCTCTGAATGGATTACTATGAGATTGTAGCTCATTATAAATGAACGGTTGACTGATTCAGCAATCTAGAATCTTATAACAACTTGTTATGAGATTACAGCTCATTATCAGTGAACAGTTGACCGATTCAGCAATCTAAAATCTCAGAATAGCTTGTTATGATATTATAGCTCATTATCAGTGAATGGTTGACTGATTCAGCAATCTAGAACCTCAGAATGGCTTGTTATGAGATTACAGCTCATTATTAGTGATTTGTTGACCGATTCGATGATCTAGAACCTCAGAATGCCTTGTTATGAGATTATAGATCATTATCAACAAATGACTGACCGATTCAGTGATCTAAAACCTTAGAATGGCTTGTTATTAGATTATAACTCATTATCAGTAAACGGTTGACCGATTCAGAGATCTAGAATCTCAGAATGACTTGTTATGAGATTATAGCTCATTATCAATGAACAGTTGACCAATTCAATGATCTAGAATCTCATAATGGCTTAATATGAGATTGTAGCTCATTATCAGTAAATGGTTGACCGATTCAGCGATCTAGAATCTCAGAATGACTTGTTATGATATTATAGCTCATTATCAATGAACGGTTGACCGATTCGGTGATCTAGAACCTCAGAATGGCTTGTTATGAGATTGTAGCTCATTATCAGCAAATAGTTGACCGATTCGGTGATCTAGAACCTTAGAATGGCTTATTATGAGATTACAACTCATTATCAGTGAATGGTTGACCGATTCAGTGATCTAGAACCTCAAAATGTCTTGTTATGAGATTATAGCTCATTATCAGTGAACAATTAACCAATTTGGTGATCTAGAATCTTAGAACAGCTTGTTATGAGATTGTAGCTCATTATCAGCAAACAGTTGACCGATTCGGCGATCTAGAATCTCAGAATGGCTTGTTATGAGATTGCAGCTCATTATCAGCAAATAGTTGATTAATTCGGTGATCTAGAACCTCAGAATGACTTGTTATGAGATTACAACTCATTATCAGTGAACGGTTGACCAATTCGGCGATCTAGAACCTCAAAATGACTTGTTATGAGATTACAGCTCATTATCAGCAAATGGTTGATCGATTTAGTGATCGAAAAACTTAGAATGACTTATTATGAGATTATAGCTCATTATCAGTGAACAGTTGATCAATTCGGTGATCTAGAATCTCAGAATGGCTTCTTATGATATTATAGCTCATTGTCAGCAAACGGTTGAACGATTCAGTGATCTAGAACCTCAAAATGACTTGTTATAAGATTACAGCTCATTATCAGCAAATGGTTGACCGAATCAATGATCTAGAACCTCAGAACAGCTTGTTATGAGATTACAGCTCATTATCAGTGAATGGTTGACTGATTCAGCGGTCTAGAACTACAGAACAGCTTGTTATGAGATTACAGCTCATTATCAGTGAATGGTTGACCGATTCAGTGATCTAGAATCTCATAACGGCTTGTTATGAGATTACAACTTATTATCAGTGTACAGCTCACTAATTTGGTAATCTAGAATCTCAGAATGGCTTATTATGAGATTATAGCTCATTATTAGTAAACAGTTGACCGATTCAGCAATCTAGAATCTCAGAATGGATTGTTATGAGATTGCAGCTCATTATCAGCAAACGGTTGACCAATTTGACGATCTAGAACCTTAGAATGACTTGTTATGAGATTACAGCTCATTATCAGTGAACGGTTGACCAATTCAGTGATCTAGAACCTTAGAATGACTTGTTATGAGATTACAGGTTATTATGAGTGAACGGTTAACCGATTCGGTGATCTAGAATCTCATAACAGCTTGTTATGAGATTACAACTGATTATCAACAAATGGTTGACTGATTTGGTGATCTATAATCTCAGAACGGCTTGTTATAAGATTGTAGCTCAATATCAGCAAATGGTTGACTGATTTGGTGATCTAGAACCTCAGAATGACTTGTTATGAGACTACAGCTCATTATCAATGAACAGTTGACTGATTTGGTGATCTAGAATCTCAGTATGACTTGTTATTAGATTACAGCTCATTATTAGTGAACAGTTGACCAATTTGATCATCTAGAATCTCAAAATGGCTTGTTATGAGATTGCAACTCATTATCAGTGAAAAGTTGACCGATTCGGTGATCTAGAACCTCAGAATGCCTTGTTATGAGATTACAGCTCATTATCAGTGAATAGTTGACCAATTCAGCGATCTAGAACCTCAGAACAACTTGTTATGAGATTATAGCTCATTATCAGTGAATGGTTGACTGATTCAGCAATCTAGAACCTTATAATGGCTTGTTATGAGATTACAACTCATTATCACCAAACGGTTGACCAGTTTGGCAATCCAGAACCTCAAAATGACTTCTTATGTGATTACAGCTTATTATTAATGAACGATTGACTGATTTGGTGATCTAGAACCTCAGAATGACTTGTTATGAGATTATAGCTCATTATCAGTGAATAGTTGACCGATTCGGTGATCTAGAACCTCAGAATTGCCTGTTATTCGATTGCAACTCATTATCAGCAAATGGTTAACTAAGTCAGTGATCTAGAACCTTAGAACAGTTTTTTATGAGATTACAGCTCATTATCAGTGAACGGTTGATTGATTCAGTGATATTGAAAATTAAAACGGCTTGTTATGAGATTACAGCTCATTATCAGTGAACGATTGAATGATTCAAAGATCTGGAACCTTAGAATGGCTTATTGTGAGATTACAGCTCATTATTAACGAACGGTTGACCGATTCAGTGATCTAGAATCTCAGAACAACTTTTTATGAGATTACAACTCATTATTAGTGAACGGTTGACTGATTTGATGATCTAGAACTTCAGAATGACTTGTTATGAGATTACAGCTCATTATCAGTGAACAGTTGACCGATTCAGCAATCTAGAACCTTCAAATAGCTTATTATGAGATTACAGCTCATTATCAGCAAATAGTTGACCAATTCGGTGATCTAGAACCTCGGAATGACTTGTTATGAGATTACAACTCATTATCAGTGAATGATTGACCGATTCGGCGATCTAGAATCTCAGAATATCTTATTATGAGATTACAGCTCATTATCAACAAATGGTTGACCGTTTCGGCGATCTAGAATCTCAGAATGGCTTGTTATGAGATTGCAACTCATTATCAGCAAATGGTTGACCGATTCGGTGATCTAGAACCTCAGAATGACTTGTTATGAGATTACAGCTCATTATCAGTGAACGGTTGACTGATTCGGTGATCTAGAACCTCAAAATGGCTTGTTATGAGATTAGAGCTTATTATCAGCAAATGGTTGATAGATTCGGTGATTTAGAACCTTAAAATAGCTTGTTATAAGATTATAACTCATTATCAGTGAATGGTTGACCGATTTGGTGATCTAGAATCTCAGAACGGCTTGTTATGAGATTACAGCTCATTATCAGTGAACGATTAACCGATTCAGCAATCTAGAATCTCAGAATTGCTTGTTATGAGATTGTAGCTCATTATCAGCAAATAGTTGATTGATTCGGTGATCTAGAATCTCAGAATGGCTTGTTATGAGACTGTAGCTCATTATCAGCAAATGGTTGACCGATTCGGTGATCTAGAACCTCAGAATGACTTGTTATGAGATTACAGCTCATTATCAATTAACAGTCGACTGATTTGGCGATCTAGAACCTCAGAATAACTTGTTATGAGATTATAGCTCATTATTAGTCAATGATTGACTAATTCAGTGATCTAGAACCTCAAAATGGCTTGTTATGAGATTACAGCTCATTATTAGCAAATAGTTGACTGATTCGGTCATCTAGAACCTCAGAATAGCTTGTTATGAGATTACAGCTCATTATCATTGAACGATTGACCGATTCAGCGATCTAGAACCTCAAAATAGCTTGTTATGAGATTACAGATCATTATCAATGAACAGTTGACCGATTCAGTGATCTAGAACCTCAGAATGGCTTGTTATGAGATTACAGCTCATTATCAGTGAATGATTGACTGATTCAGTGATCTAGAACCTCTGAATAGCTTGTTATGAGATTACAACTCATTATCAGCAAATAGTTGACTGATTCGGCGATCTAGAACCTTAGAATGACTTGTTATGAGATTACAGCTCATTATTAGTGAACGGTTGACTGATTTAACAATCTAGAACCTTAGAATGACTTGTTATGAGATTACAGCTCATTATTAGTGAATAGTTGACCAATTCGATGATCTAGAACCTCAGAATAGCTTGTTATGAGATTATAGCTCATTATCGGTGAATGATTTACCGATTCGACGATCTAGAATCTCAGAATGACAGGTTATGAGATTATAGCTCATTATCAGTGAACGGTTGACTGATTCAGTGATCTAGAATCTCAAAACGTCTTGTTATGAGATTATAGCTCATTATGAGAAAATGGTTGACCGATTCAGAGATCTAGAACCTCAGAATGACTTGTTATGAGATTATAGCTCATTATCAATGAATGGTTGACCGATTCAACGATCTAAAACCTCAGAACAATTTGTTATGAGATTAAAGCTCATTATCAATGAATGGTTGACCGATTCGGCAATCTAGAACCTCAAAATGGCTTGTTATGAGATTACAACTCATTATCAAAAATAGGTTGACTGATTCAGTGATCTAGAATCTCAGAATGGCTTGTTATGAGATTACAACTCATTATCAGTGAACAGTTGACTTATTTGGTGATCTAGAATCTTAGAATGGCTTGTTATGAGATTGCTGCTCATTATTAGCAAATAGTTGACCGATTCGGTGATCTAGAAGCTCAGAATGGCTTGTTATGAGATTATAGCTCATTATCAGCAAACGGTTGACTGATTCGGCGATCTAGAATCTCAGAATAGCTTTTTATGAGATTGCAGCTCATTATCAGCAAACACTTGACCGATTCAGTGATCTAGAACCTTAAAATGACTTGTTATGATATTACAGCTCATTATCAGCAAATGGTTGACCGATTCGGCGATCTAGAACCTTAGAGTGACTTGTTATGAGATTATAGCTCATTATCAATGAACGGTTGTCCGATTCGACGATCTAGAACCTCAGAACAGCTTGTTATGACATTACAACTCATTATTAGCAAATGGTTGACCGATTCAGAGATCTAGAACCTTAGAATAGCTTATTATTAGATTACAGCTCATTATCAGCAAATAGTTGACCAATTCGGCGATCTAGAATCTTAAAATGGCTTGTTATGAGATTACAGCTCATTATCAGTGAATGGTTGACCAATTTGGCAATCTAGAATCTAAGAATGACTTGTTATGAGAATACAGCTTATTATAAGTAAACGGTTGACTGATTCATCGATCTAGAATCTCAGAATGGCTTGTTATGAGATTATAGCTCATTATCAGTAAACAGTTGACCGATTCGGTGATCTAGAATCTTAGAATGACTTGTTATGAGATTACAACTCATTATCAGTGAACGGCTCACTGATTCGGTAATCTAGAACCTCAGAATGACTTGTTATGAGATTATAGCTCATTATCAGTGAATGGTTAGCCGATTCGATGATCTAAAAACTCAGAATGGATTGTTATGAGATTACAGCTCATTATCGGCAAATGGTTGACCAATTCGGCAATCTAGAACCTCAGAATGGCTTGTTATGATATTCTAGCTCATTATCAGTGAATGGTTGACCGATTTGGTGATCTAGAACCTCATAATGGCTTGTTATGAGATTACAGCTCATTATTAGCAAATGGTTGACCAATTCAGTGATCTAGAACCTTAGAATGGCTTTTTATGATATTACAGCTCATTATCAGCAAAGAGTTGACCGATTCGGTGATCTAGAACCTTAGAATGACTTGTTAGGAGATTATAGCTCATTATCAGTGAACGGTTGACCGATTCGGTGATCTAGAACCTCAGAATGACTTGTTATGAGATTATAGCTCATTATTAGCAAATGGTTGACCAATTTAGAGATCTAGAACTTCAGAATGGCCTGTTATGAGATTATAGCTCATTATCAGTGAACACTTGACTGATTCAGCGATCTAGAATCTCATAACGGTTTGTTATGAGATTACAGCTCATTATCTGTGATGGTTGACCAATTTAGTGATCTGGAACCTCAAAATGGCTTGTTATGAGATTGCAGCTCATTATGAGTGAACGGTTGACTGATTCAGTGATCTAGAATCTCAGAACGGCTTGTTATTAGATTGCAGCACATTATTAAGAAAACAGTTGACCGATTTAGCGATCTAGAATATCAGAACGGCTTGTTATGAGATTACAGCTCATTATCAGTGAACGATTGATCGATTCGGTGATCTAAAACATTAGAATGGCTTGTTATGAGATTACAGCTCATTATCAGCAAACAATTGACCGATTCGGCGATCTAGAATCTCAGAACGGCATGTTATGAGATTATAGCTCATTATCAGCAAATGGTTGACAGATTCGGCAATCTAGAATCTCAAAATAGCTTGTTATGAGATTACAGCTCATTTTTAGTGAACATTAGAATGACCTGTTATGAGATTACAGCTCATTATCAGTGAACGGTTGACCGATTCAGTGATCTACAATCTTAGAACGGCTTGTTATGAGATTATAGCTCATTATCAGCAAACAGTTGACCAATTTGGCAATCTAGAATCTTAGAACAGCTTGTTATGAGATTGTAGCTCATTCTCAGTGAATGATTGACCAATTCACCGATCTAGAGCTTCAGAATGGCTTGTTATGAGATTACAGCTCATTATCAACGAACGGTTGACCGATTCGGTGATCTAGAATCTCAGAATGGCTTGTTATGAGATTACAACTCATTATCTGTGAACGGTTGACCAATTCAGTGATCTGGAACCTCAAAATGACTTGTTATGAGATTGCAGCTCATTATCAGCGAACAGTTGACTGATTCAGCGATCTAGAATCTCAGAAGGGCTTGTTATGAGATTGTACCACATTATTAAGGAAATGGTTGACCGATTTAATGATCTAGAATCTCAGAAGGGCTTGTTATGAGATTATAGCTCATTATTAGTGAACGGTTGATCGATTCAGTGATCTAGAACATCAAAACTGCTTGTTATGAGATTACAGCTCATTATCAGTGAACGATTGACCGATTCGACAATCTAGAATCTAAGAACGGCTTGTTATGAGATTGTAGCTCATTATCAGTGAACAGTTGACCAATTTGGTGATCTAGAATCTTAGAATGGCTTGTTATGAGATTGTAGCTCATTATCAGTGAATGGTTGACCGATTCAGCGATCTAGAATCTTAGAATGACTTTTTATGAGATTGTAGCTTATTATCAGCAAATGATTGACCAATTTAGTGATCTAGAATCTCAGAATGACTTGTTATGAGATTACAGCTTATTAACAGTGAATGATTGACCGATTTAGCAATCTAGAACCTCAGAATGACTTATTATGAGTTTATAGCTCATTATTAGTTAACGGTTGATCGATTCAGTAATCTAGAACCTCAGAATGGCTTGTTATGAGATTACAGCTCATTATCAGTAAACGGTTGACCGATTCAGCAATCTAGAACCTCAGAATGGCTTGTTATGAGATTACAGCTCATTATCAATAAACGGTTGACCGATTTAGAGATCTAGAATCTTAGAATGACTTGTTATGAGATTGCAGCTCATTATCAGCAAACGGTTGACTGATTTGAGGATCTAAAATATTAGAATGGCTTGTTATGAGATTGCAGCCCATTATCAGCAAATGGTTGACCGATTTAGCGATCTAGAACCTCAGAATGACTTGTTATGAGATTACAGCTCATTATCAGTGAACAGTTAACCGATTTCGTGATCTAGAACCTTAGAATGACATGTTATGAGATTATAGCTCATTATCAGTGAATGGTTAACTGATTCGGCAATTTAGAACCTCAGAAAGGCTTGTTATGAGATTACAACTCATTGTCAATGAACAATTGACCGATTCTTCCATTTAGAACCTCAAAATGACTTGTTATGAGATTATAGCTCATTATCAATGAACGATTGACTGATTTGGTGATCTAGAACTTCAAAATGGCTTGTTATGAGATTACAGCTCATTATCAGCAAATGGTTGACCAATTCAGTGATCTAGAACCTTAGAATGGCTTGTTATGAGATTACAACTCATTATTAGTGAATGATTGACTGATTCGGTGATCTGGAACCTTAGAATGGCTTGTTATGAGATTACAGCTCATTATCAGGGAATGGTTGACTGATTCGGCGATCTAGAACCTCAGAATGGCTTGTTATGAGATTTCAATGATCTAGAATGTCATAATGGCTTGTTATGAGATTACAGCTCATTATCAGTGAACGATTGACCGATTTGGTGATCTAGAATCTCAGAAGAGCTTGTTATGAGATTGCAGCTCATTATCAGCAAATGGTTGATCGATTCGGTGATCAAAAATCTCAGAACGGCTTGTTATGAGATTGCAGCTCATTATTAGCAAATGGTTGACCGATTCGGTGATCTAGAACCTCAAAATGACTTGTTATGAGATTATAACTCATTATCAGCAAATGGTTGACCAATTTGGTGATCTAGAACCTTAGAATGACTTGTTATGATATTACAGCTCATTATCAGTGAACGGTTGACCGATTCGACAATCTAGAACCTAAGAATGGCTTGTTATAAGATTATAGCTCATTATCAACAAATGATTGACCGATTCGGTGATCTAGAACCTTAGAATGGCTTGTTATGAGATTACAGCTCATTATTAGCGAATGATTGACCGATTCGACGATCTAGAATCTCAGAATGACTTGTTATGAGATTACAGCTTATTATTAGTGAACGGTTGACCAATTTAATGATCTGTAACCTCAGAATGGCTTGTTATGAGATTATAGCTCATTATCAACAAATGGTTGACTGATTCGGCAATCTAGAACCTTAGAATGACTTGTTATGAGATTACGGCTCATTATTAGTGAATGGTTGATTGATTCGGCAATCTAGAACCTCAGAATGGCTTGTTATGAGATTACAGCTCATTATCAATGAATAGATGACCGATTCGATGATCTAGAACCTCAGAATGGCTTGTTATGAAATTATAGGTCATTATCAGCAAACGGTTGACCGATTCAGTGATCTAGAACCTCAGAATGGCTTGTTATGACATTACAGCTCATTATTAGTGAATGGTTGATCGATTCGGTGATCTAGAACCTGAGAATGGCTAGTTATGAGATTACAGCTCATTATCAGTGAATGGTTGATAGATTCGGTGATCTAGAACCTTAGAATGGCTTGTTATGACATTACAGCTCATTATCAGTGAACGGTTGACCGATTCAACAATCTAGAACTTCAGAAAGGCTTGTTTTTAGATTACAAATCATTATCAGTGAATGGTTGACCGATTTGGTAATCTAGATACTCAGAATGGCTTGTTATGAGATTATAGCTCATTATCAGTGAATGGTTGACCGATTCGGTGATCTAGAACCTCAGAATGGCTTGTTATGAGATTATATCTCATTATCAGTGAACGGTTGACCAATTCAGTGATCTAGAATCTTAGAATGACTTGTTATGAGATTACAACTCATTATCAGTGAATGGTTAACCGATTCGGTGATCTAGAATCTTAGAATGGCTTGTTATGAGATTGTAGCTCATTATCAGCAAACGTTTGACCAATCCGATGATCTAGGATGTCAGAATGACTTGTGATGTTATAGCTCATTATTAGTAAACGGTTGACTGATTCAGCAATCTAAAACTGCAGAATGGCTTGTTATGAGATTAAAGCTCATTATCAATAAACAATTGACCCATTTGGCAATCTAGAGCCTCAGAATGGCTAGTTATGAGATTATAGCTCATTATCAATGAACGGTTGATCGATTCGGTGATCTAGAATCTCAGAACAGCTTGTTATGAGATTATAGCTCATTATCAATGAATGGTTGACCGATTTAGTGATCTAGAATCTCAGAATGGCTTGTTATGAGATTGTAGCTCATTAGCAGTAAACGGTTGATTGATTCAGCAATCTAGAATCTCAGAACGGCTTGTTATGAGATTGCAGCTTATTATCAGCAAACAGTTGACTGATTTGGTGATCTAGAACCTTAGAATGACTTGTTATAAGATTATAGCTCATTATCAGTGAATGGCTGACTGATTCAGTGATCTAGAACCTTAGAATGACTTATTAGTAGATTATAGCTCATTATCAGCGAATGGTTGACCGATTCGGTGATCAAGAATCTCAAAATCGCTTGTTATGAGATTACAGCTCATTATCAGTGAACGGTTGATTGATTCGGCGATCTAAAATCTCAGAATGGCTTATTATGAGATTACAGCTCATTATCAGTGAACGGTTGACCGATTTGGTGATCTAAAACTTCAGAATAGCTTATTATGAGATTACAGCTTATTATCAGCAAATGGTTGACCGATTCGACGATCTAGAACCTCAAAATAGCTTGTTATGAGATTACAGCTCATTATCAGCAAATGGTTGACCAATTCAGTGATCTAGAACCTCAGAATGAATTTTTATGAGATTACAGTTCATTATCAGCAAATGGTTGACCAATTTGGCAATCTAGAACCTCAGAATAACTTTTTATGAGAATACAGTGACCGATTCGGTGATCTAGAACCTCAGAATGACTTCTTATGAGATTACAGCTAATTATCAGTGAATGGTTGACCAACTTAGTTATATAGAAGCTCAGAACAACTTGTTATGAGATTACAGCTCATTATCTACGAATGGTTGACCGATTCGGCAATCTAGAATCTCATAATGGCTTTTTATGAGATTAAAGCTCATTATAAGTGAATGATTGGCCGATTCAGTGATCTAGAATCTCAGAATAGTTTGTTATGAGATTGTAGCTCATTATCAGCAAACAGTTGACCAATTTGGTGATCAAGAATCTCAGAACTGCTTGTTATGAGATTGCAGCTCATTATCAGCAAATGGTTGACCGATTCAGTGATCTAGAACCTTAGAATGCCTTATTATGAGATTACAGCTCATTATCAACAAATAGTTGACTGATTTGGGGATCTAAAACCTCAGAATGACTTAATATGAGATTATAGCTCATTATCAGTGAACGGTTGACCCATTTGGTGATCTAGAACCTCAGAATGGCTTGTTATGAGATTACAGCTCATTATCAGCAAATAGTTGACTGATTCAGCAATCTAGAACCTAAGAATGGCTTGTTATGAGATTACAGCTCATTATCAGTGAACGGTTGGCCAATTCGGTGATCTAAAACCTCAAAATAGTTTGTTATGAGATCAAAACTCATTATCAGCAAACAGTTGACCGATTCAGTGATCTAAAACCTCAAAATGGCTTGTTATGAGGTTATAGCTCATTATCAGTGAATGGTTGATTGATTCAACAATCTAGAACCTTAGAATGGCTTGTTATGAGATTACAACTCATTATCAGTGAACGGTTGACCGATTCAGCGATCTAGAACCTCAGAATGGCTTGTTATGAGATTATAGCTCATTATCAGCAAATGATTAACCAATTCACTGATCTAGAATCTCAGAATGACTTGTATGAGATTATAGCTCATTATCAGTGAATGGTTGACTGATTCAGCGATCTAGAATCTTAGAATGGCTTGTTATGAGATTACAGCTCATTATCAGCAAACGGTTGACCCATTCGGTGGTATAGAACCTTAGAATGACTTGTTATGAGATTATAGTTCATTATTAGTGAACGATTGACTGATTCGGCGATCTAGAACCTTAGAATGGCTTGTTATGAGATTATAGCTCATTATCAACAAACGGTTGACCAATTCACAGATCTAGAATCTCAAAATAGTTTGTTAAGAGATTATAGCTCATTATCAGTGAACGATTGACCGATTCGGCGATCTAGAATCTCAAAATGGCTTGTTATGAGATTGTTTCTCATTATCAGCAAACGATTGACTAATTCGATGATCTAGAATCTCAGAATAGCTTGTTATGAGATTACAGCTCATTATCAACAAATAGTTGACCGATTTGGTGATCTAGAACCTTAGAATGACTTGTTATGAGATTATAGCTCATTATCAATGAACGGTTAACCGATTCAGTGATTTAAAACCTCAGAATGACTTGTTATAAGATTATAGCTCATTATCAGTGAACAGTTGACTGATTCGGTGATCTAGAACCTCAGAATGGCTGGTTATGAGATTACAGCTCATTATCAGCAAATGGTTGACCGATTCAGTGATCTAGAACCTAAGAATGGCTTGTTATGAGATTATAGCTCATTATCAGTGAACAGTTGACCGATTCAGTGATCTGGAACATCAAAATGGCTTGTTTTGAGATTACAGCTCATTATTAGCGAATGATTGACTGATTCAGTGATCTAGAACCTTAGAATGGCTTGTTATGACATTACAGCTCATTATCAGCAAACGCTTGATCGAGTCGGCGATCTAGAATGTCAGAAGGACTTGTTATGAGATTACAGCTCATTATCACTGAATGGTTGACCAATTCAGTGATCTAAAACCTTAGAATGACTTGTTATGAGATTATAGCTCATTATCAGCAAATGATTGACTGATTCAGTGATCTAGAACCTTAAAATGGTTTGTTATGAGATTACAGCTCATTATCAATAAACGGTTGACCGATTCGGCGATCAAGAACCTCATAATGGCTTGTTATGATATTATAGCTCATTATCAGTAAACGGTTGACCGATTCAGTGATCTAGAACCTCAGAACAGCTTGTTATGAGATAACAACACATTATCAGCGAACAGTTGACTGATTCAGCAATTTAGAATCTTAGAATGGCTTGTTATAAGATTACAACTCATTATTAGTGAATGGTTGACCGATTTGGTGATCTAGAATCTCAGAATAGCTTGTTATGAGATTACAGCTCATTATCAGCAAACGGTGGACTGATTCAATGATCTAGAACCTTAGAATGACTTGTTATGAGATTATAGCTCATTATCAGTGAACGGTTGACTGATTCAGCAATCTAGAACCTCTGAATAACTTATTATGAGATTACAGCTCATTATCAACAAATAGTTGACTGATTCAGTGATCTAGAACCTTAGAATGGCTTGTTATGAGATTACAACTCATTATCTAGAACCTCAGAATGGCTTGTTATGAGATTACAACTTATTATCAGCGAACGGTTGACCGATTCGGCGATCTAGAACCTTAGAATTGCTTGTTATGATGTTACAGCTCATTATCAGTGAACGGTTGACCAATTCAAAGATCTAGAACCTCAAAATGGCTTGTTATGAGATTATAGCTCATTATCAGTGAATGGTTGACCAATTTGGTGATCTAGAACCTCAAAACGGCTTGTTCTGAGATTACAGCTCATTATCAGCGAATGATTAATCGATTCAGCTATCTAGAATCTCAGAATGACTTGTTATGAGATTATAGCTTATTATTAGTGAACAGTTGACTGATTCAGCGATTTAGAATCTTAGAATGGCCTTTTATGAGATTGCAGCTCATTATCAGCAAATGGTTGACTAATTCGGCGATCTAGAACCTCAGAATGACTTGTTATGAGATTACAGCTCATTATGAGTGAACGGTTGACTGATTCAGTAATCTAGAACCTCAGAATAGCTTGTTATGAGATTACAGCTTATTATCAGTGAACGGTTGATCGATTGAGTGATCTAGAAACTTAGAACAACTTGTTATGAGATTACAGCTCATTATTAGCGAACAGCTAACCAATTCAACAATCTAGAATCTCAGAACGGCTTGTTATGAGATTACAGCTCATTATCAGTGATCGGTTGACCGATTTGGCGATCTAGAATCTCAAAATGGAATGTTATGAGATTATAGCTCATTATCAGTGAACGGTTGACTGATTTGATGATCTATAATCTCTGAACGGCTTGTTATGAGATTATAGCTCATTATCAGCAAATGGTTAACCGATTCGGCGATCTAGAATCTCAGAATAGCTTATTATGAGATTACAGCTCATAATCAATAAATGGTTGACCGATTCGGTGATCTAGAACCTCAGAATGACTTGTTATGAGATTATAGCTCATTATCAGTGAACGATTGACCGATTCAGTGATCTAGAACCTCAGAATGACTTATTATGAGATTATAGCTCATTATCAGTAAACAGTTGACCGATTCAGTGATCTAGAACCTCAGAATGGCTTGTTATGAGATTACAGCTCATTATCAACAAATAGTTGACTGATATAGTGATCTATAACCTCAGAATGGCCTGTTATGATATTACAACTCATTATAAGCAAACAGTTGACCGATTCGGTGATCTAGAACCTCAAAATAGCTTGTTATTAGATTATAGCTCATTATCAGCAAATGGTTGACCGATTCGGTGATCTACAACCTTAGTACAGCATGTTATGAGATTACATCTCATTATCAATAAATGGTTGACCAATTCAATGATCTAGAACCTCATAATGGCTTGTTATGAGATTATAGCTCATTATCAATGAATGATTGACTGATTCAAAGATCTAAAATCTCAAAATGACTTGTTATAAGATTACAGCTCATTATCAGTGAACGGTTGACCGATTCAGCAATCTAGAATCTCATAATGTCTTGTTATGAGATTGCAGCTCATTATCAGCAAGTAGTTGACTGATTTAGCCATCTAGAACCTTAGAATGACTTATTATCATATTATAGCTCATGATCAGTGAACAGTTGACCGATTCGGTGATCTAGAACCTTAGAACAACTTGTTATGAGATTACAGCTCATTATTAGTGAATGGTTGACCAATTCAGCAATCTAGAACCTTAGAATGGCTTGTTATGACATTACAACTCATTATCAGTGAATGGTTGACCGATTCGGTGATCTAGAACCTCAAAACGGCTTTTTATGAGATTATATCTCATTATCAGCAAACAGTTGACCGATTCAACAATCTAGAACCTCAGAACGGCTTGTTATGAGATTACAGCTCATTATCAGATAATGGTTGACCAATTTGGTGATCTAGAATCTTAAAATGAATTGTTATGAGATTACAGCTCATTATCAGTGAACGGTTGATCGATTCAGTGATCTAGAATCTCAAAATAGCCTGCTATGAGATTGTAGCTCATTATCAGCAAATAGTTGACCGATTCGGTGATTTAGAACCTCAGAATGACTTGTTATGAGATTACAACTCATTATCAGTGAACAATTGACCAATTCGGTGATCTAGAACCTCAGAATGGCTTGTTATGAGATTACAACTCATTATCAGTGAACGGTTGACCGATTCAGTGATCTAAAACCTCAGAATGGCTTATTATAAGATTAGAGCTCATTATCAGTGGATGGTTGACTGATTCAGTGATCTAGAATCTCAGAATGGCTTGTTAGGAGATTACACCTCATTATCAGTGAATAGTTGACTGATTCGGCGATCTAGAATCTCAAAACAACTTATTCTGAGATTACAACTTATTATCAGCAAACGGTTGACCGATTTGGTGATCTAGAATCTGAGAATGGCTTGTTATGAGATTGTAGCTCATTATCAGCAAACAATTGACCAATTCGACAATCTAGAATCTCAAAATAGCTTGTTATGAGATTACAAGTCATTATCAGCAAACGGTTGATCGATACGGTGATCTAGAACCTCAGAATGACTTGTTATGAGATTACAGCTCATTATCAAAGAATGGTTGGCCAATTCAGTGATCTAGAACCTTAGAATAAATTGTTACGAGATTACAGCTCATTATCAGTGAATGGTTGACTGATTCAGTGATCTAGAACCTTAGAATGGCTTGTTATAAGATTACAGCTCATTATTAGCAAATGGTTGACTGATTCAGTGATCTAGAACCTCAAAATAGCTTGTTATGAGATTACAACTCATTATCAGTGAACGATTGACCAATTCGGCAATCTGGAACCTTAGAAGGGCTTGTTATAAGATTATAGCACATTATCAATGAACAGTTGATCGATTCGGTGATCTAAAACCTCAAAATGAATTGTTATGAGATTATAGCACATTATCAGCAAATGCTTGACCAATTCGATGATCTAGAACCTCAGAATGACTTGTTATGAGATTACAGCTCATTATCAACAAATGGTTGACTGATTTGGCGATCTAGAACCTTAGAATAACTTGTTATTAGATTACAACTCATTATCAGCGAACATTTGACCGATTCGGTGATCTAGAACCTCAAAATGGCTTGTTATGTGATTACAGCTCATTATCAGTGAACGATTAACTGATTCAATGATCTAGAACCTCAAAAAGACTTATTATGAGATTAAAACTTATTATCTACAAACAGTTAACCAATTCGGCAATCTAGAACCTCAAAATGGCTTGTTATGAGATTACAGCTCATTATCAGCAAACGATTGACCGATTCGGTGATGTAGAACCTTAGAATGGCTTGTCATGAGATTACAGCTCATTATCAATGAATGGTTGACCGATTCGGCGATCTAGAATCTCAGAATAGCTTGTTATGAGATTACAGCTCATTATCAGTGAATGGTTGACCGATTCGGCGATCTAGAACCTCAGAATGGCTTGTTATGAGATTATAACTCATTATCAGCGAACGGTTGACCTATTCAGCGATCTGGAACCTCAGAATGGCTTGTTATGAGATTACAGCTCATTATCAGTGAACGGTTGACCAAATTGGCTATCTAGAACCTCAGAATGGCTTGTTATGATATTACAGCTCATTATCGGTGAACAGTTGACCGATTTGGCGATCTAGAACCTTAGAATGGCTTGTTATGATATTACAACTCATTATCAGTGAACGGTTGACCGATTCGGTGATCTGGAACCTCAAAATGGCTTGTTATGACATTACAGCTCATTATCAGTGAATGGTTGACAGATTCAATGACCTAGAATCTTAGAATGGCTTGTTATGAGTTTACAGCTCATTATTAGTGCATAGTTGACTGATTCGGTGATCTAGAACCTCAGAATAGCTTGTTATGAGATTATAGCTCATTATCAGTGAACGGTTCACTAATTTGGTGATCTAGAACATTAGAATGGCTTGTTATGAGATTACAACTCATTATTAGTGAACAGTTGACCGATTTGGTGATCTAGAACCTTAGAATGGCTTGTTATGAGATTATAGCTCATTATTAGTGAACAGTTGACCGATTCGGTGATCTAGAATCTTAGAATGACTTGTTATGAGATTACAGCTCATTATTAGTAAATGGTTGACTGATTTGGTGATCTAAAATCTCAGAATGGCTTTTTATGAGATTGTAGCTCATTATCAGCAAACAGTTGACCGATTCGGCGATCTAGAACCTCAGAATGACTTGCTATGAGATTACAGCTCATTATCAATGAATGGTTGACCAATTCGGTGATCTAGAACCTGAGAATGGCTTGTTATGATATTACAACTCATTATAAGCAAATGGTTGACCGATTTGGTGATCAAGAACCTCAAAACAACTTGTTATAAGATTACAGCTCATTATCAACAAACGGTTTACCGATTCTGCGATCTAGAATCTTAGAACGGCTTGTTATGAGATTATAGCTCATTATCAGTGAACGGTTGACCGATTTGATGATCTAGAATCTAAGAATGGCTTGTTATGAGATTGCAGCTCATTATCAGCAAATGATTGATTGATTCGGAAATCTAGAATTTTAGAATGGCTTGTTATGAGATTGTAAATTATTATCAGTAAATGGTTGACCGATTCAGTGACCTAGAACCTTAGAATGACTTGTTATAAGATTATAGCTCATTATCAATGAACGGTTGACTGATTCGGTGACCTAGAACCTTAAAATGACTTGTTATGATATTAAAGCTCATTATCAGCGAATAGTTGAGTGATTCGGCAATCTAGAACCTCAGAATGGCTTGTTATGAGATTATAGCTCATTATCAGCAAATGGTTGACTGATTCGGTGATCTAGAACTGCAGAATGGCTTGTTATGAGATTATAGCTCATTATCAGTGAATGGTTGATCGATTCGGTGATCTGGAACATCAAAATGCCTTGTTATAAGATTACAGCTTAGTATCAGCAAATGGTTGACTGATTTGGTGATCTAGAACCTCAAAATGGCTTGTTATGAGATTATAGCTTAGTATCAGCAAATGGTTGACCGATTCAATGATCTAGAACCTCAGAATGGCTTGTTATGAGATTACAGCTCATTATCGATGAATGGTTGACCAATTCGGCAATCTAGAACCTTAGAATGGCTTTTTATGAGATTACAACTTATTATCAATGAACAGTTGACCGATTTAGTGATCTAGAATCTCAGAATGACTTGTTATGATATTATAGCTCATTATTAGTGAACAGTTGACCGATTCAATGATCTAGAATCTCAGAATGGCTTGTTATGAGATTGTAGCTCATTATCAACAAATGGTTGACTGATTCAGCAATCTAAAACCTCATAATGACTTGTTATGAGATTATAGCTCATTATCACTGAATGGTTGATTGATTCAGCGATCTAGAACCTCAGAATATCTTGTTATGAGATTATAGTTCATTATCAATAAACAATTGACCGATTCAGTGATCTAGAACCTCAGAATGGCTTGTTATGATATTACAACGCATTATAAGTGAACGGTTGACCGATTTAGTGATCTAGAATCTTAGAATGGCTTGTTATGAGATTACATCTCATTATTAGTGAACGATTGACCGATTCGGTGATCTAGAATCTTAGAATGGCTTGTTATGAGATTGCAGCTCATTATCTGCAAATAGTTGACCGATTCGGTGATCTAGAATCTCAGAACTACTTGTTATGAGATTACAACTCATTATCAACAAACGGTTGACCGATTCGATGATCTGGAACCTTAGAATGGCTTTTTATGAGATTACAGCTCATTATCAGCAAATTGACCAATTTGGTGATGTAGAACCTCAGAATGACTTATTATGAGATTACATCTCATTATTAGTGAATGGTTGATCGATTTGGTGATCTAGAACCTCAGAATGACTTGTTATGAGATTACAGCTCATTATCATTGAATGGTTGACCGATTGGGTGACCTAGAACGTTAGAATGGCTTGTTATGAGATTACAACTCATTATCAGTGAATAGTTGACCAATTTAGTGATCTAGAACCTCAAAATGGCTTGTTATGAGATTACAGCTCATTATCAGTGAACGATTGACCGATTTGGTGATCTAGAATCTTAGAATGGCTTGTTATGACATTACAGCTCATTATCAGCAAATGGTTTACTGATTCAGTGATCTAGAATCTCTGAATGGCTTGTTATGAGATTATAGCTCATTATCAGCAAATGGTTGACCGATTCGGCAATCTAGAACCTCAGAATGACTTGCTATGAGATTACACCTTATTTTTAGCAAATGGTTGACCGATTTGGTGATCTAGAACCTCAGAATGACTTGTTATTAGATTACAGATCATTATTAGTGAATGGTTGACTGATTCACGATCTAGAACCTCAGAATGGCTTGTTATCATATTACAGCTCATTATTAGTGAACGGTTGACCGATTCAATTATCTAGAACCTCAGAATGGCTTGTTATGAGATTACAGATAATTATCAGCAAATAGTTGACCGATTCGGTGATCTAGAACCTCAGAATGGCTTGTAATGAGATTACATCTCATTATCAGTAAACGGTTGACCGATTTGGAGATCTAGAATCTCAGAATGACTTGTTATGAGATTATAGCTCATTATTAGTGAACGGTTGACCAATTCAGCAATCTAGAACCTCAAAATTGCTTCTTATGAGATTACAGCTCATTATCAGCAAATGGTTGGCCAATTTGGTGATCTGGAACCTCAAAATGGCTTGTTGTGAGATTATAGCTCATTATCATCAAACGATTGACCGATTCAGTGATCTAGAACCTCAGAATGGCCTATTATGAGATTACAACTCATTATCAGTGAACGATTGACCGATTCAGTGATCTGGAACCTCAAAATGGCTTGTTATGAGATTACAACTCATTATCAGTGAATGGTTGACCGATTCAGTTATCTAGAACCTCATAATGGTTTGTTATGAGATTACAACTCATTATCAAGAAATGATTGACCGATTTGGTGATCTAGAACCTCAGAATGGCTTGTTATGAGATTATAGCTCATTATCAGTGAACGGTTGACCGGTTTAGCAATCTAGAATCTTAGAATGACTTGTTATGAGATTATAGCTCATTATCAGTGAATGGTTGACCAATTTGGTGATCTAGAATTTCAGAATGACTTGTTATGAGATTGCAACTCATTATCAGCAAATAGTTGACCGATTCGGCGATCTAGAACCTCAGAATGACTTGTTACAAGATTACATCTCATTATCAGTGAATGGTTGACTAATTCGGTGATATAGAATCTTAGAACAGCTTGTTATGAGATTAGAGCTTATTATCAGCAAATGGTTGATCGATTCGGTGATCTAGAACCGCAGAATGGCTTGTTATGATATTACAGCTCATTATCAATGAACAGTTGACCGATTCGGTGATCTAGAATCCCAGAATGACTTGTTATGAGATTACAGCTCATTATCAGTGAATGATTGACCGATTTGGTGATCTAGAATCTCTGAACGGCTTACTATGAGATTGTAGCTCCTTATCAGCGAACGGTTGACAGATTCAACAATCTAGAATCTTAGAACAGCTTGTTATGAGATTACAGCTCATAATCAGTGACCAGTTGACCGATTTAGCAATCTAGAATCTCAGAATAGCTTGTTATGAGATTACAGCTTATTATCAGCGAACGGTTGACCGATTTGGCAATCTAGAATCTCAGAATAGCTTGTTATGAGATTACAGCTCATTATTAGTGATTTGTTGACCGATTCAATGATCTAGAACCTCAGAATGCCTTGTTATGAGATTATAGATCATTATCAGCAAATGATTGACCGATTCAGTGATCTAGAACCTCAGAATGGCTTGTTATTAGATTACAACTCATTATCAGTAAACGGTTGACCGATTCAGAGATCTAGAACCTCATAATCACTTGTTATGAGATTATAGCTCATTATCAATGAACAGTTGACCAATTCAATGATCTAGAATCTCATAATGGCTTAATATGAGATTGTAGCTCATTATCAGTAAATGGTTGACCGATTCGGTGATCTAGAACCTCAGAATGACTTGTTATGAGATTATAGCTCATTATCAATGAACGGTTGACTGATTCGGTGATCTAGAACCTCAGAATGGCTTGTTATGAGATTATAGCTCATTATCAGTGAATGGTTGACTGATTTAGTGATCTAGAACCTCAAAATGTCTTGTTATGAGATTATAGCTCATTATCAGTGAACAATTAACCAATTTGGTGATCTAGAATCTTAGAACGGCTTGTTATGAGATTGTAGCTCATTATCAGCAAATGGTTGACCGATTTGGCAATCTAGAATCTCAGAATGGCTTGTTATGAGATTGCAACTCATTATCAGCAAATAGTTGACCGATTCGGTGATCTAAAACCTCAGAATGACTTGTTATGAGATTACAACTCATTATCAGTGAACGGTTGACCAATTTGGCGATCTAGAACCTCAAAATGACTTGTTATGAGATTACAGCTCATTATCAGCAAATGGTTGATCGATTTAGTGATCTAAAAACTTAGAATGACTTGTTATGAGATTACAGCTCATTATCAGTGAATGGTTGACCGATTTGGTGATCTAGAATCTCAAAATGGCTTGTTATGAGATTGCAGCTCATTATCAGCAAATGATTAATAGATTCAGTGATCTAGAACCTAAGAATGACTTGTTATGAGATTACAGCTCATTATCAGCAAATGGTTGACTGATTTGGTGATCTAGAACCTTAGACTGGGTTGTTATGAGATTACAGCTCATTATTAGTAAATGGTTGACCGAGTTGGTGATCTAGAACCTTAAAATGGCTTGTTATGAGATTACAGCTCATTATCAGCAAACGATTGACCGGTTCGGCAATCTAGAACATTAGAATGGCTTGCTATGAGATTACAGCTCATTATGAGCAAACAATTAGCCGATTCAGTGATCTAGAACTTCAAAATGGCTTGTTATGAGATTACAGCTCATTATCAATGAACTGTTGACCGACTCGGTGATCTAGAATCTCAGAATGACTTCTTATGAGATTATAACTCATTATCAGTGAATGATTGACCAATTTGATGATCTAGAATCTCAGAACATCTTGTTATGAGATTGTAGCTCATTATTAGTGAACAGGTAACTGATTCGGTGATCTAGAATCTTAGAACGGCTTGTTATGAGATTATAGCTCATTATCAGTGAATGGTTGACCGATTTGGCAATCTAGAATCTTAGAATGGCTTGTTATGAGATTGTAGCTCATGATCAACAAACAGTTGACCTATTCAGTGATCTAGAACCTCAGAATGACTTGTTATGAGATTACAACTTATTCTTAGTGAATAGTTAACCGATTCAGTAATCTAGAACCTAATAATGACTTGTTATAAGATTACAACTCATTATCAATGAACGGTTGACTGATTCGGTGATCTAGAACCTCAAAATGACTTGTTATGAGATTACAGCTCATTATCAGCAAATAGTTGATCGATTCAGCGATCTAGAAACTTAGAATGACTTGTTATGAGATTATAACTCATTATCAGTGAACGGTTGACTGATTCGATGATCTAGAACCTCAGAATGACTTGTTATGAGATTATAACTCATTATCAGCGAATGGTTGACTGATTCGATGATCTAGAACCTTAGAACGGCTTGTTATGAGATTACAGCTCATTATCAATGAACGGTTGATCGATTCGGTGATCTAGAATCTCAGAATGGCTTGCTATGAGGTTATAACTCATTATCAGTGAACGGTTGACTGATTTGGTGATCTAGAATCTCTAAACGGCTTGTTATGAGATTATAGCTCATTATCAGTGAATGGTTGACCGATTTGGCAATCTAGAATCTTAGAACGGCTTGTTATGAGATTGTAGCTCATGATCAACAAACAGTTGACCTATTCAGTGATCTAGAACCTCAGAATGACTTGTTATGAGATTACAACTTATTCTTAGTGAACAGTTAACTGATTCAGTAATCTAAAACCTAAGAATGACTTGTTATAAGATTACAGCTCATTATCAATGAACGGTTGACTGATTCGGTGATCTAGAACCTCAAAATAACTTGTTATGAGATTACAGCTCATTATCAGCAAATAGTTGATCGATTCAGCAATCTAGAAACTTAGAATGACTTGTTATGAGATTATAACTCATTATCAGTGAACGGTTGACTGATTCAATGATCTAGAACCTCAGAATGACTTGTTATGAGATTACAACTCATTATCAATGAATGGTTGACTGATTCAATGATCTAGAACCTTAGAACGGCTTGTTATGAGATTATAGCTTATTATCAATGAACGGTTGATCGATTCGGTGATCTAGAATCTCATAATGGCTTGCTATGAGATTATAGCTCATTATCAGTGAACGGTTGACTGATTTGGTGATCTAGAATCTCCAAATGGCTTGTTATGAGATTGCAACTCATTATCAACAAATGGTTGACCGATTCGGCGATCTAGAACCTCAGAATGGCTTATTATGAGATTACAACTCATTATCAGTGAACAGTTAACCGATTCAGCAATCTAGAATCTTAGAACGACTTATTATGAGATTGGAGCTCATTATCAGTAAACAGTTGATCGATTTGGCGATCTAAAACCCTAGAATGACTTGTTATAAGATTAAAGCTCATTATCAGCGAATGGTTGACCAATTTGGTGATATAGAACCTCAGAATGATAAGGTTATGAGATTATAGCTCATTATCAGCAAATGGTTGATCGATTTGGTGATCTAGAACCTCAAAATAGCTTGTTATGAGATTATAGCTCATTATCAGCAAATGGTTGACCGATTTGGTGATCTAGAACCTCAGAATGGATTGTTATGAGATTACAGTTCATTATCAGCGAACGGTTGATCGATTTGGTGATCTAGAACCTTAGAATAGCTTGTTATAAGATTACAAGTCATTATCAGTGAATGGATGATCGAGTCGGTGATCTAGAACCTTAGAATGGCTTGTTATAAGATTATAGCTCATTATCAGTGAATAGTTGACTGATTCAGCAATCTAGAACCTCAGAATGACTTGTTATGAGATTACAGCTCATTATCAGCAAATGGTTGACTGATTCGGTGATCTAGAACCTCATAATAACTTGTTATGAGAGTACAACTCATTATCAGTGAACGGTTGACCGATTCGATGATCTAAAACCTCAGAATGACTTGTTATGAGATTATAGCTCATTATCAATGAATGGTTGACCGATTTGGTTATCTAGAACCTCATAACAGCTTGTTATGAGATTACAGCTCATTATTAGTGAATTGTTGACCGATTCGGTGATCTAGAATCTTGAAACAGCTTGTTATGAGATTACAGCTCATTATCAGTGAATAGTTGACCGATTCGGTGATCTAGAATCTCAGAATAGCTTGTTATAAGATTGCAGCTCATTATTAGCAAATGGTTGACCGATTTGGCGATCTAGAATCTCATAATGGCTTGTTATGAGATTACAACTCATTATCAGTGAATGGTTGACCGATTTGATGGTCTAGAATCTTAGAATGGCTTGTTATGAGATTACAGCTCATTATTAGTGAATGGTTGACCGATTTGGCGATCTAGAATCTCAGAACGGCTTGTTAAGAGATTGCAGCTCATTATCAGCAAATGGTTGACCGATTTGGTGATCTAGAATCGCAGAATGCCTTGTTATGAGATTGCAGCTCATTATCAGCAAATGGTTGACTGATTCAGTGATCTAGAACCTCAGAATGACTTGTTATGAGATTATAGCTCATTATCAGTGAACAGTTGACCGATTTGGTGATCTAGAACCTCAGAATGACTTGTTATGAGATTATAGCTCACTATCAGTGAACGGTTGACCGAATCGGTGATCTAGAACCTCAAAATGGCTTGTTATGAGATTATAGCTCATTATCAACAAACGGTTGACCGATTTGTCGATCTACAATCTCAGAATGACTTGTTATGAGATTACAGCTCAATATCAACAAACGGTTAACAAATTCAGTGATCTAGAACCTGAGAATGGCTTGTTATGAGATTACAGCTCATTGTCAGTGAACGGTTGACCGATTCAGTGATCTAGAATCTCATAATAGTTATGAGATTACAGCTCATTATCAGTGAAAGGTTGACCGATTCAGTGATCTGGAACCTCAGAATGGCTTGTTATGAGATTACAACTCATTATTAGTGAATGGTTGACCGATTCGGTGATCTGGAACCTTAGAATTGCTTGTTATGAGATTACAGCTCATTATCAGTGAACAGTTGACCGATTCGGTGATCTAGAACCTTGGAACGGCTTATTATGAGATTACAGCTCATTATCAGTGAATGATTGACTGATTCAGCGATCTAGAATATCAGAATGGCTTGTTATAAGATTACAGCTCATGATCAGTGAACAGTTGACCAATTTAGTGATCTAGAACCTCAGAATGGCTTGATATGAGATTATAGCTCATTATCAGTGAACGGTTGACCAATTCTATGATCTAGAACCTTAGAATAGTTTGTTATGAGATTACAGCTCATTATCAGTGAACAGTTGACCAATTTGATGATCTAGAATCTTAGAATGACTTGTTATGAGATTAAAGGTCATTATCAGTGAACGGTTGACTGATTTGGCGATCTAGAATCTCAAAATGGCTTGTTATGAGATTGTAGCTCATTATCAGCAAACGATTGACCGATTCGGTGATCTATAACCTCAGAATGACTTGTTATGAAATTATAACTCATTATCAGCGAATGGTTGACTGATTTAGTGATCTAGAACCTCATAATGGCTTGTTACGAGATTACAGCTCATTATCAGCAAACGGTTGACCAATTTGGCGATCTAAAACCTTAAAATAGCTTGTTATGAGGTTACAACTCATTATCAGTGAACAGTTGACCAATTTGGTAATCTAGAATCTCAGAATGGCTTGTTATGAGATTACAGCTCATTATCAAAGCACGATTGACTAATTCGGTGATCTAGAATCTCATAATGGCTTTTTATGAGATTACAGCTCATTATCAGCAAATGGTTGACCGATTCGGCGATTTAGAATCTCAGAATGGCTTGTTATGAGATTGTATCTCATTATCAGTAAACAGTTGACCTATTCAGTGATCTAGAACCTTAGAATGACTAATCATGAGATTACAGCTCATTATTAGTGAATGATTGACCGACTCAGTGATCTAGAACCTCAGAATGACTTGTTATAAGATTACAACTTATTATCAGTAAAGAGTTGACCAATTCAGGGATCTAGAACCTCAGAATAGCTTGTTATATGATTACAGCTCATTATCAGCAAAAAGTTGACCGATTGAGTGATCTAGAACCTCAGAATGGCTTGTTATGAGATTATAGCTCATTATCAGTGAACGGTTGACCGATTTGCTGATCTAGAATCTCAAAATGGCTTGTTATGAGATTACAGCTCATTATAAGTGAACAGTTTATTGATTTGGTGATCTAGAATCTTAGAATGGCTTGTTATAAGATTGTAGCTCATTATCAGCAAATGGTTGACAGATTCGGTGATCTAAAATATCAGAGCGGCTTGTTATGAGATTGTAGCTCATTATCAGCGAACGGTTGACCGATTCAGTGATCTAGAACCTCACAATGCCTTGTTATGAGATTACAGCTCATTATCAGTGAATGGTAGACTAATTTGGTGATCTACAACCTTAGAATGGCTTGTGTTGAGATTACAGCTCATTATCAGTGAATGGTTGATTGATTCAGTGATTTAGAATCTCAGAATCGCTTGTTATGAGATTATAGCTCATTATCAGTGAACGGTTGACCAATTCAACAATCTAGAATCTCAGAATAGCTTGTTATGAGATTCCAGCTCATTATCAGCAAATGGTTGATCGATTCGGTGATCTAGAATCTCAAAATAGCTTGTTATGAGATTACAGCTCATTATTAGTGAACGATTGACCAATTTGGTGATCTAGAATCTCAGAACGGCTTGTTATGAGATTATAGCTCATTATTAGTGAATAGTTGTCTGATTCAGCGATCTAGAATCTTAGAATGGCTTGCTATAAGATTGCAGCTCATTATCAACAAATGGTTGACTGATTTGGCGATCTAGAATCTTAGAATGACTTGTTATAAGATTGCAGCTCATTATCAGCAAATAGTTTAGGGTTTAGGGTTCAGCGAACAGTTGACCAATTCAGTGATCTAGAACTTCAGAATGACTTTTTATGAGATTACAGCTCATTATCAGTGAAGATTTGACCGATTCAGGTATCTAGAACCTCAAAATGGCTTGTTATGAGATTACAACTCATTATCAGCAAATAGTTGACCGATTGAGTGCTCTAGAACCTCAGAATTACTTGTTATGAGATTACAGCTCATTATCAGTGAACGGTTGATCGAGTCGATGATCTAGAATCTCAGAATGGCTTGTTATGAGATTACAGCTCATTAGTGAATGGTTGACTGATTTGGCAATCTAGAATCTCATAACAGCTTGTTATGAGATTGCAACTCATTATCAGCAAACGGTTGATCGATTCGGCGATCTAGAATCTCAGAATGACTTGTTATGAGATTGCAGCTCATTATCAGCAAATGGTTGACTGATTCAACAATCTAGAACTTGAGAATGACTTGTTATGAGATTATAGCCCATTATCAATGAACAATTGACTGATTCGGTGATCTAGAACCTTAGAATGACTTGTTTTGAGATTACAGCTCATTATCAGTGAACGGTGTATGTGATAAAAACCTACCTGCAAGAGACAACACTAAAACATGCAAACCATTAAGATTAGCCAACAAAGCAATAAAATTTAAACAAGGGTTAGCATATTCAAATGAAATCCCAAAACAAGGAGTTTAAACCACAACCTCCGATGAGCTTGAACAAGGGCACCCAATGCCTTGTTGATGTGCTCTTAGAGATGGATGTGGGTGTGCTCTCCCAACACAATACTAAATCCCACTATTTGATTGAAAATGCAAGCTAAGTGAAACAATGAAGAGCTCAAGAACAAGTATGAGGAACTTGTCTCAAGCCTTGTGGCTCCCACCGGGCGTGCCAAAATGTATGTGATAAAAACCTACCTGCAAGAGACAACACTAAAACATGCAAACCATTAAGATTAGCCAACAAAGCAATAAAATTCAAACAAGGGTTAGCATATTC
>MU227916.1:116344-137017 GCA_018584345.1 Thuja plicata | reverse complement strand
TATTTAATTAAATAAATTTAACTAAATAGATAGAAGAATATAACAGATATAATTAATTAAAATTAATTATAGTGCTATGGGAATATTAATTAAATTAATATAAGGACGATTTTGGACGTCTACAAACGGTTGACCGATTCAGTGATCTAGAACCTCAAAATGGCTTGTTATGAGATTATAGCTCATTATCAGTAAATGGTTGACTGATTTAGTAATCTAGAACCTCAAAATGACTTGTTATGAGATTACAACTCATTATTAGTGAACTGTTGACAGATTCGGCGATCTACAACCTTAGAATGGCTTGTTATGAGATTATAGCTTATTATCAGTGAATGGTTGACAAATTTGGTGATCTAGAACCTCAGAATGGCTTGTTATCAGATTACAGCTCATTATCAGCAAACAATTGATAGATTCGATGATCTAGAACCTTAGAACAACTTGTTATGAGATTACAGCTCATTATCAGTGAACAGTTGACCGATTTGGCAATCTAGAACCTTAGAATGGCTTATTATGAGATTACAGCTCATTATCAGTCAACAGTTGACCAATTTGTTGATCTAGAATCTTAGAATGGCCTGTTATGAGAAAATAGCTCATTATCAGCAAATGGTTGACCGATTCGATGATCTAGAACCTCAGAATAGCTTGTTATGAGATTGCAGCTCATTATCAACAAACGGTTGACCGATTCAGCAATCTAGAACCTCAGAATTGCTTGTTATGAGATTACAACTCATTATCAATGAACGGTTGACTAATTGGGTGATCTAGAATCTCAGAATGGCTTGTTATGAGATTACAGCACATTATCAATGAACGGTTGACCAATTCGATGATCTAGAACCTCAAAATGGCTTGTTATGAGATTACAGCTCATTATTAGTGAATGATTGACTGATTCAGTGATCTAGAACCTTAGAATGCCTTGTTATGAGATTATAGCTCATTATCAGCAAATGGTTGACTGATTCGGTGATCTAGAACCTCAAAATGACTTGTTATGAGATTACAGCTCATTATCAGTGAATGGTTGATCAATTCAGTGATCTGGAACCTTAGAATGGCTTGCTATGAGATTACAACTCATTATCAGTGAACACTTGACCGATTCGGCAATCTAGAACCTTAGAATGACTTGTTATGAGATTATAGCTCATTATCAGCAAACGGTTGACCGATTCGGCTATCTAGAACCTTAGAATAACTTGTTATGAGATTATAGCTCATTATTAGTGAACAATTGACCATTTCAGTGATGTAGAACCTTAGAATGACTTGTTATGAGATTACAGCTCATTATCAGTGAATGGTTGACTGATTCGGTGATCTAGAACCTCAAAATGGCTTGTTATGAGATTACAGCAAATTATCAGTGAATGGTTGACCGATTTGGCGATCTAAAATCTCAAAATGGCTTGTTATGAGATTACAACTCATTATCAGTGAATGATTGACCGATTCGGTGATATAGAATCTCAAAATGGCTTGTTATGAGATTGCAACTCATTATCAGTAAATGGTTGACCAATTCGGTGATCTAAAATCTTAGAACAGCTTGTTATGAGATTATAGCTCATTATTAGTGAACGATTGACCGATTTGGCCCTCTAGAATCTCAGAATGGCTTGTTATGAGATTACAGCTCATTATCAGCGAACGGTTGACCGATTCAGTGATCTAGAATCTTAGAACGGCTTGTTATGAGATTGCAACTCATTATCAACAAATGATTGATCCATTCAGCGATCTAGAATCTCAGAATGGCTTGTTATGAGATTCTGGATCATTATCAACAAATGATTGAGTGATTCGGCGATCTAGAACCTCAGAATGACTTGTTATGAGATTATAGCACATTATCAACAAATGGTTGACCAATTTGGTGATCAAGAACCTTAGAATGACTTGTTATGAGATTACAGCTCATTATCT
Organism: Thuja plicata; assembly: GCA_018584345.1. NCBI lineage: Eukaryota > Viridiplantae > Streptophyta > Pinopsida > Cupressales > Cupressaceae > Thuja > Thuja plicata. Next base: position 135,076 of record MU227916.1, on the reverse strand, counting down.
ATGAATGGTTGACCAATTTGGCGATATAGAACCTTAGAATGACTTGTTATGAGATTACAGCTCATTATCAGTGAACAGTTGACTGATTCAGTAATCTAGAATCTTAGAATGACTTGTTATGAGATTACAGCTCATTATTAGTGAACGGTTGACCGATTCGGTGATCTAGTATCTCAGAATGGCTTGTTATGAGATTGCAACTCATTATCAGCAAATGGTTGACCGATTCGATGACCTAGGACCTTAGAATGACTTGTTATGAGATTATAACTCATTATCAGCGAACGGTTGACTGATTTAGTGATCTAGAACCTCAAAATTGCTTGTTATGAGATTACAGCTCATTATCAGTGAATGGTTGACCGATTTGGTGATCTAGAATCTCAAAATGGGTTGTTATGAGATTACAACTCATTATCAATGAACAGTTGACCGATTCAGCAATCTAGAATCTCATAATGGCTTGTTACAAGATTGCAACTCATTATCAGCAAATAGTTGATTGATTCAGCGATCTAGAATCTCAGAATGGTTTGTTATGAGATTGTAGCTCATTATCAGCAAATGGTTGACCGATTCAATGATCTAGAACCTCAGAATGACTTGTTATGAGATCACAGCCCATTATCAGTGAATGGTTGACCGATTCAGCTATCTAAAAACTTAGAATGACTTGTTATGAGATAACAACTCATTTTCAGTGAACGGTTGACCGATTCAGTGATCTAGAACCTCAAAATGGATTGTTATGAGATTACAACTCATTATCAGTAAATGGTTGACCAATTTAGTAATCTAAAACCTTAGAATGACTTGTTATGAGATTATAACTCATTATCAGTGAACAATTGATGGATTCAGTGATCTAGAACCTCAGATTGGCTTGTTATGAGCTTATAGCTCATTATCAGTGAACGGTTGACTGATTCAGCAATCTAAAACCTTAGAATGGCTTGTTATGAGATTATAGCTCATTATCAGTGAACAGTTGATAGATTCGGTGATCTAGAACCTTAGAACAACTTGTTATAAGATTACAACTCATTATCAGTGAACGGTTGACCAATTCGGTGATCTAGAATGCCAGAATGGCTTAATATGAGATTATAGCTTGTTATCAGTGAACGGTTGACCGATTCAGTGATCTAGAATCTCATAATGGCTTGTTATGAGATTGCAGTTCATTATCAGCAAACGGTTGACCAGTTCCATGATCTAGAACTTCATAATAGCTTGTTATGAGATTACAGCTCATTATCAGCAAATGGTTGACTGATTCGGCTATCTAGAACCTCAGAACGGCTTGTTATGAGATTACATATGATTATCAATGAACAGTTGACTTATTCAGTGATCTAGAATCTCAGAACGGCTTGTTATGAGATTATAGCTCATTATCAAAGAACGGTTGACTGATTTGACAATCTGGAACCTCAAAATGGCTTGTTATAAGATTACAACTCATTATCAGTGAATGGTTGACTGATTTCATGATCCAGAACCTAGGAATGGCTTGTTAGGAGATTACAGCTCATTATCAATAAATGGTTGACCGATTCAGTGATCTAGAACCTTAAAATGACTTATTATGAGATTATAGCTCATTATCAGTGAACAATTGATCGATTCAGTGATTTGGAACCTAAGAATGGCTTGTTATGAGATTACAGCTCATTATCAGTGAACGGTTGACCGATTTGGCAATCTACAACCTTTGAATGACTTGTTATGGGATTACAGCTCATTATCAACAAAAGGTTGACCGATTCAGTGATCTAGAACCTCAGTATAATTTGTTATGAGATTATAGTTCATTATCAGTGAACAATTGACTGATTCAGTGATCTAGAACCTCAGAATGACTTGTTATAAGATTATAGCTCATTATCAGTGAACGGTTGACCGATTCAGCGATCTAGAACCTTAGAATGTCTTGTTATGAGATTAGAGCTCATTATCAATGAATAGTTGATTGATTCAGTGATCTAGAATCTTAGAATGGCTTGTTATGAGATTACAACTCATTATCAGTGAATGGTTGACCGATTCGGCGATCTAGAATCTCAGAATGGTTTGTTATGAGATTGCAGCTCATTATCAGCAAACGGATGACCGATTCAGCAATTTAGAATGTCAGAATAGCTTGTTATGAGATAACAACTCATTATCAATGAACAGTTGACTGATTTCACAATCTAGAACCTTAGAATGGCTTGTTATGAGATTATAGCTCATTATCAGTGAACGGTTGATAGATTCGGTGATCTAGAACCTCAAAATGGTTTGTTATGAGATTATAGTTCATTATCAGTGAACAATTGACTGACTCAGTGATCTAGAACCTCAGAATGACTTATTATGAGATTACAACTCATTATCAGTGAGTGGTTGACTGATTCGGTGATCTAGAACCTTAGAATGGCTTGTTATGAGATTATAGCTCATTATAAGCAAACAGTTGACCGATTTGGTGATCTAGAACCTCAGAATGACTTGTTATGAGATTACAGCTCATTATCACTGAGTGGTTGACTGATTTAGTGATCTAGAACCTTAGAATGGCTTGTTATGAGATTATAGCTCATTATCGGTGAACGGTTGACTAATTCAGCAATCTAGAACCTTAGAATGGCTTATTATGAGATTACAACTCATTATCAGTGAACGGTTGACTGATTCAGTAATCTAGAATCTTAGAATGGATTGCTATGAGATTATAGCTCATTATCAGTGAACGGTTGACCAATTCGATAATCTAGAATCTCATAATAGCTTGTTATGAGATTGCAGCTCATTATCAGCAAATGGTTGACTGATTCGGTGATCTAGAATCTTAGAATGGCTTGTTATAAGATTGTAGCTCATTATCAGCAAATGGCTTGATAATGAGCTGTAATCTCATAACAAGCCATTTTGAGGTTCCACATCACCAAATCAGTGAACCGTTCATTGATAATGAGCTACAATCTCATAACAAGTCATTCTAAGGTTCTACATCACTGAATCGATCAACCATTTATTGCTAATGAGCTACAATCTCATAACAAGTCATTCTGAGGTTCCACATCACTGAATTGGTCAACCGTTCATTGATAATGAGCTATAATCTCATATCAAGCTGTTCTAAGGTTCTAGATTGCCGAATCGATCAATCATTCATTGATAATGAGCTGTAATCTCATAACAAGCCATTCTAAGGTTCCACATCACCAAATCGGTTAATTATTCATTGATAATGAGCTGTAATCTCATAACAAGCCATTCTAAGGTTCCACATCACCAAATCAGTCAATTATTCACTGATAATGAGCTATAATCTCATAACAAGCCATTTTGAAGTTCTAGATCGCTGAATCGGTCAACCATTCACTGATAATGAGCTGTAATCTCATAACAAGCTATTCTAAGGTTCTACATCACTGAATCAGTCAACCATTTGCTGATAATGAGTTGTAATCTCATAACAATCCATTCTAAGGTTCTAGATCATTGAATCAGTCAACTATTCATTGATAATAAGCTATAATCTCATAAAAAGTCATTCTGAGGTTCCACATCACCAAATCGGTCAACAATTCATTGATAATGAGCTACAATTTCATAACAAGTTGTTCTAAGGTTCCACATCACTGAATTGGTCAACCATTCACTGATAATGAGTTGTAATCTCATAACAAGCCATTCTGATGTTCTAGATCAACAAATTGGTCAACTATTCACTGATAATGAGCTGTAATCTCATAACAAGTCATTTTGAGGTTCTAGATCGCTGAATCAATCAACCATTTGCTGATAATGAGCTACAATCTCATAACAAGCCATTCTGAGATTCTAGATCACTAAATCAATTAACCTATTATTGATAATGAGTTGTAATCTCATAACAAGCTATTCTAAGGTTTTAGATCACCAAATTGGTCAACCATTCCCTGATAATGAGTTGTAATCTCATAAAAAGCCATTCTGAGGTTCTAGCTCATTAAATTGGTCAACCGTTCATTGATAATGAGGTGTAATCTCATAACAAGCCATTTTGAGGTTTCACATCACTGAATCGGTCAACCATTCATTGATAATAAGCTGTAATCTCATAACAAGTCATTTTGAGGTTCCACATCACTGAATTGGTCAATCATTCATTAATAATGAGCTACAATCTCATAACAAGTCATTCTGAGGTTCCACATCACTGAATCAGTCAACCATTCGCTAATAATAAGCTGTAATCTCATAACAAGCTGTTCTAAGGTTCTAGATCACTAAATTGGTCAACTATCCATTGATAATGAGCTATAATCTCATAACAAGCCATTCTAAGGTTCTACATCACTAAATTGGTCAATCATTCATTGATAATAACCTACAATCTCATAACAAGTCATTCTAAGGTTCTACATCACCGAATTGGTTAACCATTCATTGATAATGAGCTATAATCTCATAACAAGTCATTCTGAGGTTCCACATTGCCGAATCGGTCAACCCTTCATTGATAATGAGCTGTAATCTCATAACAAGCCGTTCTGAGGTTCTAGATCACTGAATCAGTCAACTGTTCACTGATAATGAGCTATAATCTCATAACAAGTCATTCTGAGGTTCCACATCACTGAATTGGTGAACTTTTCATTGATAATAAGCTACAATCTCATAACAAGTCATTCTAAGGTTCCACATCACCAAATCAGTCAACCATTCACTGATAATGAGCTGTAATCTCATAACAAGCCATTTTGAGGTTCTAAATAACCAAATCGGTCAATCGTTTACTGATAATGAGCTATAATCTCATAACAAGTTGTTCTGAGGTTTCACATTGCTGAATCAATCAACCATTCACTAATAATGACCTGTAATCTCATAACAAGCCATTTTGAGGTTCTAGATCACTGAATTGGTCAAGCATTCATTGATAATGAGCTGTAATCTCATAACATGTCCTTCTGAGGTTCCACATCACCGAATTGGTCAACCATTCATTGATAATGAGCTACATCTCATAACAAGTTGTTTTGAGGTTCCACATCACTGAATCAGTCAACTATTCATTAATAATGAGCTACAATCTCATAACAAGCCTTTTTGAGATTCTAGATCACTGAATCGGTCAACCATTCACTGATAATGAGCTATAATCTCATAACAAGCTATTCTAAGGTTTCACATCACTGAATCGGTCAACCATTCACTGATAATGAGTTGTAATCTCATAACAAGCTGTTATGTTGTTCTAGATCGCCGAATTAGTCAACTGTTCATTGATAATGAGTTGTAATCTCATAACAATCCATTCTAAGGTTCCACATCACCGAATCGGTCAACCGTTCATTGATAATGAGCTACAATCTCATAACAAGTTGTTCTGAGGTTCTAAATTATTGAATCAATCAATCGTTAATTGATAATGAGCTAGAATCTCATAATAAGTCATTCTGAGGTTCCACATCACCAAATAGGTCAACCATTCACTGATAATAAGCTATAATCTCATAACAAGCCATTCTAAGGTTCTAGATCATCGAATCGGTCAATCATTCACTGATAATGAGCTGTAATCTCATAATAAGTCATTCTGAGGTTCCACGTCACCTAATCAGTCAACCATTCTTTGATAATGAGCTATGATCTCATAACAAGTCATTCTAAGGTTTTACATCACCGAATCGGTCAACCATTTGCTGATAATGAGCTGTAATCTCATAACAAGTCGTTCTAAGGTTCTAGATCATTGAATCGGTCAACCATTCGCTGATAATGAGTTGTAATCTCAAAACAAGCTATTTTGAGGTTCTACATCACCAAATTGGTCAATCATTCATTGACAATGAGCTATAATCTCATAATAAGCCATTCTGAGGTTCTAGATCTCCAAATCGGTCAACCATTCATTGATATTGAGCTATAATCTTATAACAAGCTATTCTAAGGTTCCACATCACCGAATCAGTCAACTATTCATTGATAATGAGCTACAATCTCATAACAAGTTGTTCTGAGGTTCCACATTGCCGAATCGGTCGACCATTCACTGATAATGAGTTGTAATCTCATAAAAATCTATTCTGAGGTTCTAGATCATCGTATCGGTCAACCATTCACTGATAATGAGTTATAATCTCATAACAAGCCATTCTTAGGTTCCACATCGCCGAATCGGTCAACTATTTGCTGATAATGAGCTGTAATCTAATAACAAGTCATTCTCAAGTTCTAGATCACTGAATTGGTCAACCATTCACTGATAATGAGCTATAATCTCATAACAAGCCATTTTGAGGTTCCAGATTGCCTAATCGATCAACCATTTTTATTGATAATGAGCTGTAATCTCATAACAAGCCATTTTGAGGTTCTAGATCACCGAATCGATCAACTATTAACTAATAATAAGCTATAATCTCATAACAAGCTATTTTGAGGTTCCACATCGCCAAATCAATTAATCGTTCATTAATAATGAGATACAAACTCATAACAAGTCATTCTGAGGTTCCACATCATTGAATTGGTCAACCGTTCATTGATAATGTGTTGTTATCTCATAACAAGCCATTCTAAGGTTCTACATCACCGAATTGGTCAACTATTTATTGATAATGAGCTACAATCTCATAACAAGTCATTCTAAGGTTCCACATCACCAAATTGGTCAACCGTTCATTGAGAATGAGCTAAAATCTCATAACAAGTCATTCTGAGGTTGTACATCGTTGAATCGGTCAACCGTTCACTGATAATAAGCTGTAATCTCATAACAAGCTATTCTAAGGTTCTAGATCACTGAATCGGTCAACCATTCACTAATAATGAGCTATAATCTCATAATAAGCCATTCTGAGGTTCCACATCACCAAATCGGTCAACTATTCATTTATAATGAGCTACAATCTCATAATAAGTCATTCTGAGGTTCCACATCGCTGAATCGATCAACTGTTTATTGATAATGAGCTACAATCTCATAACAAGTCATTCTAAGGTTCCACATCACTGAATCAGTCAACTATTTGCTGATAATGAGCTGTAATCTCATAATAAGCCATTCTGAGGTTCTAGATTGCCGAATCGGTCAACTATTCACTAATAATGAGCTATAATCTCATAACAAGCCATTCTGAGGTTCCACATCACTAAATCAGTCAACCATTCATTGATAATGAGCTACAATCTCATAACAAGTCATTCTAAGGTTCCACATCACTGAATCGGTCAATCGTTCACTGATAATGAGCTATAATCTTATAACAAGCCATTTTAAGGTTCTAGATCACCAAATTAGTCAATAATTCACTAATAATGAGCTGTAATCTCATAACAAGCTATTCTGACGTGCCACATCGCTAAATTAGTCAACTATTCACTGATAATCAGGTATAATCTCATAACAAGTCATTCTAAGGTTCTAGATCATCGAATTCGTCAACTATTTATTGATAATGAGCTGTAATCTCATAAAAATTCATTCTGAGGTTCCACATCACCAAATCAGTCAACCGTTCATTGATAATGAGCTAGAATCTCATAACAAGTTGTTCTCAGGTTCCACATCACTGAATCGGTCAACCATTCACTGATAATAAGTTTTAATATCATAACAAGCTATTCTGAGGTTCTAAATCATTCAATCAGTCAACTGTTCACTAATAATGAGCTATAATCTCATAACAAGCCGTTCTGAGGTTCCACATCACTGAATTAGTCAACCGTTTACTGATAATTAGCTGTAATCTCATAACAAGCCATTCTAAGGTTTTAGATCACCACATCGGTCAACCGTTCACTGATAATGACCTGTAATCTCATAACAAGCCATTTTAAGGTTCCACATCGTTGAATCAATCAACCGTTCATTGATAATGACTTGCAATCTCATAACAATCTGTTCTAAGGTTCTAGATCACCGAATTAGTCAACCATTCACTGATAATGAGCTGTAATCTCATAACAAACTATTCTAAGGTTCCACATCACTGAATTGGTCAACCATTCACTGATAATGAGTTGTAATCTCATAACAAGCCATTCTGAGGTTCTCAATCACTGAATCGATCAACCGTTCATTAATAATGAGCTGTAATCTCATAACAAGCCGTTCTAAGGTTCTACATCACCGAATCAGTCAACTGTTCATTGATAATGAGATACAATATCATAACAAGTCATTCTGAGGTTCCACATCACCGAATTGGTCAACTATTCATTAATAATGAGCTACAATCTCATAACAAGTCATTCTGAGGTTCCACATCGTTGAATTGGTCAACCGTTCACTGATAATGAGCTGTAATCTCATAATAAGCTATTCTGAGGTTCTAGATCACTGAATCGGTCAACCATTCACTGATAATGAGCTGTAATCTCATAACAAGCCATTCTAAGGTTTCTCATAACCGAATCAGTCAATCGTTCATTAATAATGAGCTACAATCTCATAACAAGTCATTCTGAGGTTCCACATCACTGAATCAGTCAACTGTTCATTGATAACAAGCTAGAATCTCATCATAAGTTGTTTTGAGGTTCCACATCACTGAATCGGTCAACCATTCGCTGATAATGAGCTGTAATCTCATAACAAGCCATTCTGAGGTTCTAGATCACCGAATCGATCAACCATTCACTGATAATAAGGAGTAATCTCATAATAAGCTATGTTGAGGTTCTACATCGCCGAATCGGTCAACTGTTCATTGATAATGAGCTATAATCTCATAACAAGTCATTCTAAGGTTTCACATTGCCTAATTGGTCAATCGTTTAGTGATAATAAGTTATAATCTCATAACAAGCCATTCTGAGGTTCTAGATCGCTAAATTGGTCAACCATTCCTTGATAATGAGCTATAATCACATAATAAGCTATTCTGAGGTTCCACATCACTGAATCGGTCAACCATTCACTGATAATGAGCTGTAATCTCATAATAAGTTGTTCTAAGGTTCTAAATTACTAAATCAGTCAACCGTTCATTGGTAATGAGCTGTAATCTCATAACAAGCCATTCTGAGATTCCACATCACTGAATCGGTCAACCGTTCATTGATAATGAGCTACAATCTTATAACAAGTTGTTCTGAGGTTCCACATCACCAAATCGATCAACCGTTTACTGATAATGAGTTGCAATCTCATAACAAGCCATTTTGAGGTTCTAGATCACCGAATTGGTCAACCATTCGTTGATAATGAGTTGTAATCTCATAACAAGTTGTTCTGAGGTTCCACATTGCCAAATCGGTCAACCATTCACTGATAATGGGCTGTAATCTCATAACAAGCCATTCTGACATTCTAGATCACAGAATCGGTCAACCGTTCACTGATAATGAGCTATAATCTCATAACAAGCCATTTTGAGGTTCCAAATCACTGAATCGGTCAGCTGTTCATTGATAATGAGCTACAATCTCATAACAAGTCATTCTAAGGTTCCACATCACCGAACCGGTTAACCATTCGCTGATAATGAGCTGTAATCTCATAACAAGCCATTCTAAGGTTCTAGATCACTGAATCAGTCAATCATTCACTAATAATGAGCTATAATCTCATAACAAGCTATTGTGAGGTTCCACATCACTGATTCGATCAACCGTTTACTGATAATGAGTTTTAATCTCATAACAAGTTGTTCTAAGGTACTAGATCACCGAATCGATCAACCGTTTATTGATAATGAGCTATAATGTCATAACAAGCCATTCTAAAATTCCACATCACTAAATTGGTCAACCGTTCATTAATAATAAGCTACAATCTCGTAATAGGTCATTCTGATGTTCTACATTACCGAATCGGTCAATCATTCACTGATAATGAGTTACAATCTCATAAAAAGCCATTCTGGGGTTTTAGATCACCGAATCAGTCAACCGTTCATTGATAATGAGTTGTAATCTCATAACAAGCTATTCTAAAGTTTCACAACACTGAATCAATCAACTTTTCACTGATAATGAGCTGTAATCTCATAATAAGCCATTCTAAGGTTCTAGATCTCTGAATCGATCAATCGTTCATTAATGTTGAGCTGCAATTTCATAACAAGCCATTTTGAGGTTCCACATCAGCTAATAAGTTAACCATTCATTGATAATGAGCTACAATCTCATAACAAGTCATTCTAAAGTTCCACATCACCGAATCGGTCAACCGTTCACTAATAATGAGCTTTAATCTCATAACAAGTCATTCTTAGGTTCTAGATCACTGAATCGGTCAACTATTCACTGATAATGAGCTATAATCTCATAACAAGCCATTTTGAGGTTTGACATCGCTGAATGGGTCAACCGTTCATTGATAATGAGCTACAATCTCATAATAAGTCACTCTAAGATTCTAGATCACCGAATCGGTCAATCGTTCACTGATAATGAGCTGTAATCTCATAACAAGCCATTCTAAGGTTTCACATCGCTGAATCAGTCAACTGTTCATTGATAATGAGCTATAATCTCATAACAAGTTGTTCTGAGGTTCCACATCATCGAATCAGTCAACCGTTTGCTAATAATGAGCTGTAATCTGATAACAAGCTATTCTGAGGTTCTAGATTGTCAAATTGGTCAACCGTTCACTGATAATAAGTGGTAATATCATAACAAGCCATTTTGAGGTTCCACATCATAGAATCGGTCAACCATTTGCTGATATTGAGTTATAATCTTGTAACAAACTGTTCTGAGGTTCTAGATCACCAAATTGGTCAACCGTTCACTAATAATGAGTTGTATTCTCATAACAAGCCATTCTGAGGTTCCACATCACCAAATCAGTCAATTGTTCACTGATAATGAGTTGTAATCTCATTACAAGCCATTCTGAGGTTCTAGATCACTGAATCGATCAACCGTTCATTGATAATGAGCTGTAATCTGATAACAAGTTGTACTAAGGTTTTACATCACTAAATCAATCAACCATTTGCTGATAATGAGCTGTAATCTCATAACAAGCTATTCTAAAGTTCTAGATCACTGAATCGGTCAAGTGCTCATTGATAATGAGCTTTAATCTTATAACAAGTCATTTTGAGGTTCCACATCACCAAATCAGTCAATCATTCATTGATAATGAGCTACAATCTCATAACAAGTCATTCTGAGGTTCCACATCATTGAATTAGTCAACCATTCATTGATAATGAGCTACAATCTCATAACAAGTCGTTCTAAGGTTCCACATCACCAAATCGGTCAACCGTTCACTTATAATGAGCTATTATCTCATAACAAGCCATTCTAAGATTTTAGATCACTGAATTGGTCAACCGTTCACTGATAATGAGATATAATCTCATAACAAGCTATTCTGAGGTTCCACATCACCGAATCAGTCAAGTATTCATTGATAATGAGCTACAATCTCATAACAAGTTGTTATGAGGTTTCACATTGCCAAATTGGTCAATTGTTCATTTATATTGAGCTACAATCTCATAACAAGTCATTCTGAGGTTCCACATCACTTAATTGATCAATTATTACTGATAATGAGCTTTAATCTTATAACAAGTCATTCTAAGGTTCTAGATTGCTGAATCGGTTAACTGTTCACTGATAATGAGCTGTAATCTCATAAAAAGCCATTCTAAGGTTCCACATCACTGAATGGGTCAACCATTCATTAATAATGAGCTACAATCTCATAACAAGTCATTCTAAGGTTCCACATTGCCAAATCGGTCAACCATTCACTGATAATAAGCTATAATCTTATAACAAGTTGTTCTGAGGTTCTAGATCATCAAATCAGTCAACCATTTGCTGATAATAAGCTATAATCTCATAACAAGCTTTTCTAAGGTTCCACATCACCGAATCGGTCAACCATTCACTAATAATGAGTTGTAATCTCATAACAAGTCATTCTGAGGTTCTATATCACTGAATCGATCAACTGTTTATTGATAATGAGCTATAATCTCATAACAAGCCATTCTAAGGTTCCACATTGCCGAATCGGTCAACGTTCATCAATAATGAGCTACAATCTGATAACAAGTTGTTCTGAGGTTCCACATCATTGAATTGGTCAACCGTTCGCTGAAAATGAGTTGTAATCTAATAACAAGCCATTCTGAGGTTCTAGATCACTGAATCGGTCAATCGTTCATTGATAATGAGCTGTAATCTCAGAACAAGCTGTTCTGAGGTTCCACATCATTGAATTGGTCAACCATTTGATGATAATGAGCTGTAATCTCATAATAAGCCATTCTAAGGTTCTAGATCGCCGAATCGGTCAACTATTCATTGATAATGAGCTGTAATCTCATAACAACCTATTCTGAGGATCTACATCACTGAATTAGTCAACCATTTGCTGATAATAAGCTGTAATCTCATAACAAGCCATTTTGAGGTTCTAGATTGCTGAATCAGTCAATCGTTTGCTGATAATTAGCTATAATCTCATAACAAGCCATTCTGAGGTTCCACATCATCAAATCGGTCAATCGTTCATTGATAATGAGCTATAATCTCATAAAAAGTCATTTTAAGGTTTCACATTGCCAAATTGGTCAACTGTTCACTGATAATGAGTTGCAATCTCATAACAAGCTATTCTGAGGTTTTAGATCACCTAATCGGTCAACCATTCACTGATAATGAGCTGTAATCTCATAACAAGCTATTCTAAGGTTCCACATCACCGAATCAGTCAACCATTCACTGAAAATAAGTTATAATTTGATAACAAGCCATTCTAAGGTTCTAGATCACCAAATTGGTCAACCATTCATTGATAATGAGCTGTAATCTCATAACAAGCTATTCTGAGGTTTTAGATCTCTAAATCAGTCAACCATTCATTGATAATGAGCTGTAATCTCATAACAAGCCATTCTAAGGTTTCACATCACCGAATCGGTCAACCATTTCCTGATAATGAGTTGTAATCTCATAACAAGCCGTTATGAGGTTCTAAATCACTGAATCGGTCAACCATTCACTAATAATAAGCTATAATCTCATAACAAGCTATTTTGAGGTTCTAGATCGCCAAATCGGTCAACCATTCATTGATAATGAGGTACAATCTCATAACAAGTCATTCTGAGGTTCCATATCGCCGAATCGATCAACTGTTCACTGATAATGAGCTTTAATATCATAACAAGCCATTTTGAGGTTCTAGATAACCAAATCGGTCAACCATTCACTGATAATGAGCTATAATCTCATAACAAGCCATTCTTAGGTTCCACATTGCCGAGTCGGTCAACCGTTCATTGATAATAAGCTATAATCTCATAACAAGTCATTCTGTGGTTCCACATCACCAAATTGGTCAACCATTCATTGATAATGAGCTACAATTTTATAACAAGTCATTATGAGGTTCACATCATCGAATCGGTCAACCGTTCGCTGATAATGAGCTATAATCTCATAACAAGCCATTCTGAGGTTCTAGATTGGCAAATCGGTCAACCATTCACTAATAATGAGCTGTAATCTCATAACAAGCCATTCTAAGGTTCCACATCATCGAATCGGTCAATCGTTCATTGATAATGAGCTACAATCTCATAACAAGTCATTTTAAGGTTCCGCATTACCAAATCGGTCAACCGTTCACTGATAATGAGTTGCAATCTCATAACAAGCTATTCTGAGGTTTTAGATCACCTAATCGGTCAACCATTCACTGATAATGAGCTATAATCTCATAACAAGCCATTCTCAGGTTCCACATCACTGAATTAGTCAACCATTCATTGATAATGAGCTAGAATCTCATAACAAGTCGTTCTGAGGTTCCACATCACTAAATCGGTCAATCATTCATTGATAATGAGCTATAATTTTATAACAAGTCATTTTGAGGTTCCACATCACTGAATCGGTCAACCATTCACTGATAATGAGCTGTAATCTCATAACAAGCTATTCTAAGGTTCTAGATCAGTGAATCGGTCAACCATTCACTAATAATGAGTTGTAATCTCATAACAAGCCATTCTGAGGTTCCACATCACTAATTAAGTCACCCATTCATCTATAATGAGCTACAATCTCATAACAAGTCATTCTAAGGTTCCACATCACCGAATCGGTCAACCGTTTACTGATAATGAGCTATAATCTTATAATAAGTCATTTTAAAGTTCTAGATCACCAAATTGATCAACCATTCACTGATAATGAGCTGTAATCTTATAACAAGTTGTTCTGAGGTTCCACATTGCTGAATCGGTCAACCATTTTCTGATAATGAGCTGTAATCTCATAACAAGCTATTCTGAGGTTCTAGATCACCGAATCAGTCAACCGTTCATTGATAATGAGTTGTAATCTCATAACAAGCCATTCTGAGGTTCCACATTGCCGAATCGGTCAACTGTTCATTGATAATGGGATACAATCTCATAACAAGTTGTTCTAAGGTTCCACATCGCTGAATCGGTCAACTGTTCACTGATAATGAGTTGTAATCTCATAACAAGCTGTTCTAAGGTTCTAGATCGGTGAATCGGTCAACCATTTGTTGATAATGAGCTATAATCTTATAACAAGCCATCCTGAGGTTCCACATCACTGAATTAGTCAACCATTTGTGGATAATGAGCTGTAATCTCATAAAATACTATTCTGAGGTTCTAGATTTCTAAATCGGTCAACTGTTCACTCATAATGAGCTGTAATCTCATAACAAGCCATTTTGAGATTCCACATTGCTAAATCGGTCAACCGTTTGATGATAATGAGCTGTAATCTCATAACAAGCCATTCTAAGGTTCTATATCACCGAATCGGTCAATCATTTAGTGATAATAAGCTGTAATCTCATAACAAGTCATTTTGAGGTTCCACATCATCGAATCGGTCAACTATTTGCTAATAATGAGTTGTAATCTCATAAGAAGCCATTCTGAGGTTCTAAATCACTGAATTAGTCAACCGTTCATTGATAATGAGCTGTAATCTCATAATAAGCCATTCTGAGGTTCCACATCACCGAATCAGTCAACCATTCATTGATAATGAGCTACAATCTCATAACAAGTGATTATGAGGTTCCACATTGTCGAATCGGTCAACCCTTCACTGATAATAAGTTGCAATCTCATAACAAGCCGTTTTGAGGTTCTAGATCACCAAATTGGTCAACCGTTCACTGATAATGAGCTATAATCTCATAACAAGCTATTCTGAGGTTCCACATCATTGAATCGGTCAATCGTTCACTAATAATGAGCTATAATCTCATAACAATCTATTTTGAGGTTCTAGATCACCAAATCGGATAACCGTTCATTGATAATGAGTTGTAATCTCATAACAAGCCATTCTTAGGTTTCATATCACCGAATTATTCAACCATTCATTGATAATGAGCTATAATCTCATAATAAGTCATTTTGAGGTTCCACATCACTGAATCAGTCAACCGTTCATTGATAATGAGCTACAATCTCATAACAAGTCATTCTAAGGTTCCACATCATCAAATCGGTCAACCATTTGCTGATAATGAGTTGTAATCTCATAACAAGCCATTTTGAGGTTCTAGATTACCGAATCGGTCAACCATTCATTGATAATGAGCTGTAATCTCATAACAAGCCATTCTAAGGTTCCAAATCACTGAATCGTTCAACTATTTATTGATAATGAGCTACAATCTCATAACAACTCATTCTTTGATTCCACATTGCTGAATCAGTCAACCATTCATTGATAATGAGCTACAATCTCATAACAAGTTGTTCTAAGGTTCCACATCGCCGAATCGGTCAACCGTTCGCTGATAATAAGCTGTAATCTCATAACAAGCCATTCTGAGGTTCTAGATCACTGAATCGGTCAACCATTCACTGATAATGAGTTGTAATCTCATAACAAGTTGTTCTAAGGTTCTAGATCACCGAATCGGTCAACTATTTGCTGATAATGAGCTGTAATCTCATAACAAGTTGTTCTAAGGTTCTACATCACCGAATCGGTCAATCGTTTACTGATAATGAGCTGTAATCTCATAACAAGTCATTGTGAGGTTCTAGATCACCGAATCAGTCAACTGTTCATTGATAATGAGCTATAATCTCATAACAAGCCATTCTGAGGTTCCACATTGCTAAATTAGTCAACCATTCATTGATAATGAGCTACAATTTCATAACAAGTCATTCTGAGGTTCCACATTGCTGAATCGGTCAATCGTTTGCTGATAATGAGCTGTAATCTCATAACAAGCCATTTTGAGGTTCTAGATCATCAAATCAGTCACCCGTTCATTGATAATGAGCTGTAATCTCATAACAAGCCGGTTTAAGGTTTGACATCGCCGAATCTTTCAACCGTTCATTGATAATGAGCTACAATGTCATAATAAGTCATTTTGAGGTTCTACATCGTCAAATCAGTCAACCGTTCATTGATAATGAGCTACAATCTCATAATAAGTCATTCTGAGGTTCTAGATCACTGAAGCAGTCAATCATTCACTAATAATGAGCTATAATCTCATAACAAGCTATTGTGAGGTTACACATCGCCGAATCGGTCAACTGTTCATTGATAATGAGCTACAATGTCATAACAAGTCATTCTAAGGTTCCACATCACCGAATCGGTTAACCATTCACTGATAATGAGTTGTAATCTCATAACAAGTCATTATGAGGTTCTAGATCGCTGAATCAGTCAACCGTTCACTGATAATGAGCTGTAATTTCATAACAAGCCATTTTGAGGTTCCACATCGCCGAATCAGTCAACCATTCACTGATAATGAGCTGTAATCTCATAACAAGTCATTCTAAGGTTCTAGATCACCGAATCAATCAACCGTTCATTGATAATGATCTATAATCTCATAACAAGCCATTCTGAGGTTCTATATCACCGAATTAGTCAACCATTCATTGATAATGAGCTACAATCTCATATCAACTTGTTCTGAGATTCACATCACTGAATTGGTCAACCGTTCACTGATAATGAGTTGTAATCTCATAACAAGCCATTCTGAGGTTCTAGATCACTGAATCGGTCAACCGTTCACTGATAATGAGCTGTAATCTAATAACAAGCTATTCTGTAGTTTCACATCACCGAATCGGTCAACCATTTACTGATAATAAACTATAATCTCGTAACAAGTTATTCTTGTTAGAGTATTATTTCATTTTACTCTAGTTGCTTAAGCGTCTCTTAGGTGCATTATTAATTAATTCTTAATTAATAATGTGCAACCTAATATTTCCCTTTTAGGGTTTCGTTCACCTTTTTAAGGTTGAACTTTGTAATTGATGTTCATTAATTCAGATTATAATTTCGCTCTCACTTTCTGAGCAACTTTTGAGTTCTATTTTTTCATCTTTGTGCTTCTACTTTGTATCAGGTTCTTGCATGCAGGTGTATTCGGGGTCTGTGGATTTGCATGTTTCTCAAATCCTACATGGTATCAGAGCCGCCCTGTTGCTGCCTGATCGAAGGTCCTTGAAGCCACGATTCGAAGACGACAGCCACAGCCTTTTTTAAGGTTTTTTGTCACTTTTAAGGAGGCACGATCTTCTGGAGCAGATTGAGCAGAAACGGACTCCGCCATTGCGCTCAGAGGGCCCGGGAGAGTCGAAATCATATAAAATTTGACTAGTTTAGCCTCCGTGAGCACAGGGAAAAATTTCTGGCCTACTAGGGCCGTACGGGCACGCATTACGAGAAATGTTTTTTAAAAAAAAATCAAAAAAATGCATTTTAGCGTGTTTTTTAAGTGCTGCCGGAGCCCGCCGCCGTCGCCACTGGCCCGGCCCGGCCCGCGCCCGGCCCACCTGCCGGCGCGCCGCCCACCAGCCGCCGAGCCCAGCCACCACCCGGCCGCCGCCCGCGCCCGGCCCGGTCACCTCCTTTGCTCCGCCAGGGAGCCACCTCCGCCGGCGTGACCACCCGGCCGCCACCGGCCCGCCGCCCACTGTGCCGGCTGACGTCAGGGTGACGTCAGCGGCCGAAAAATAGTTTTGCGGCATATATTTTAAATTTTCCGGTGACATTTTTATTTTCCGGCGGCCGTACAACTTTTCCGGCGACCCCGACGGCCAAACGGCCGTCAAATTTAAGCTCGTCTCTGTGTTTTTCCAGCGAGCTTCCTCTTCAGGGCAGTTCTTGGTTTTTTGCTCATAACTTGAGCATACGGTGTCCGTTTTTGGAAAACAAAATATCACCGGAAAGGTGTTTCTGAGACAGACGCAATGGTGCTGGTCTTATTTGCTGATTTGGCCATTTGGGTTCCTATTTTTAGCGTCAAAGTTGCAGCTTCTGTTTCCCTCCTCCTTGCGCTAGGTTTTGATCTAAATGGAATAAGGTCAGATTTCTCAGTTTATTTTTCATTTAGAAGAGTTATCATGGGTTTTTCTCCTCACCCTTCTGTTGTTATTTTGGAATGGGGTAATTATGAGTCATGGGCAAAGGGTATACTTACACATTGTAGGTGGCTTAATTTTTTGCCTTATTTGTATGATCTCATACCTGAACCAGCCACTGCAGAGGGAAAAATAGCATGGGGTTTTATTAGAGATCACATAGCATAACTTATAGTGTCTAGTGTTGATCATGCCACTGTGTTGGCTATATCAGACATTGATTGTCCTCAACATCTTTGGACACGTCTTTGGGAGATCTATGGAGACCCTAATCTCTCTCCATTCCCAGAGGATCCTACTTCAGATTGTCTCATACCCATTTCTTAGAGAGAGAATACACCCTTTGATCATGATACTT
>MU227916.1:102487-115777 GCA_018584345.1 Thuja plicata | reverse complement strand
GGGACTTTGGTGTCTCATCCCTCTCTAATGGGGGGGCTGGTTGTACTTATGGTCTTGAGAGAGTCTCTTGAGCCATTTCTTTTCTGCATTCTTCTATCTCTTTTTGGAGAGGGGTTTTTCCCACTGGTTTTTCTTCTTTGTCTCCGGTTTGCAGAGATTTCCTTGTACTGGGTACCTAATCAGGCCTTGTTGCCGGGACCCTTTTCTTGCTTTCTTAGTCTTGCTAGGTCTGCTTTCTCCCTGCGTTCAGCTTAAGGGGGGTGTTAGAGTATTATTTCATTTTACTCTAATTGCTTAAGCGTCTCTTAGGTGCATTATTAATTAATTCTTAATTAATAATGTGCAACCTAGTATTTCCCTTTTAGGGTTTCATTCACCTTTTTAAGGTTGAACTTTGTAATTGATGTTCATTAATTTAGATTATAATTTTGCTCTCACTTTCTGAGCAACTTCTGAGTTCTGCTTTTTCATCTTTGTGCTTCTACTTTATATCAGGTTCTTGCATGCAGGTGTATTCGGGGTATGTGGATTTGCATGTTTCTCAAATCCTACAATTCTGAGGTTCCACATCATCGAATCGGTCAACTGTTCATTGATAATGAGCTATAATCTCATAACAAGTTGTTCTGAGTTTCCACATCACTAAATCGGTCAATCGTTAGCTAATAATGAGCTGTAATCTCATAACAAGCCATTCTGAGGTTCTAGATCACCGAATTAGTCAACCATTCACTGATAATGAACTGTAATCTCATAACAAGCCATTCTGAGGTTCTAGATCATCGAATTAGTCAACCGTTCATTGATAATGAGCTACAATCTCATAACTAGTCATTCTAAGGTTCCACATCACCGAATCGATCAATCATTCGCTAATAATGAGTTACAATCTCATAACAAGCCATTCTGAGGTTCTAGATCTCTGAATCAGTCAACCGTTTGCTAATAATGAGTTATAATCTCATAACAAGCTATTCTGAGGTTCCACATCACTGAATCAGTCAACCATTCACTGATAATGACCTATAATCTCATAACAAGTCATTCTAAGGTTCCAGATCAGCGAATCGGTCAACTATTCATTGATAATAATCTGTAATCTCATAACAAGCCATTCTGAGGTTCCACTTCGTAGACTCGGTCAACCATTCATTGATAATGAGCTACAAACTCATAATAAGTCATTCTGAGATTCCACATCGCCGAATCGGTCAATCGTTCATTGATAATGATCTACAATCTTATAGCAAGTCATTTTGAGGTTCTACATCACCAAATCAGTCAATTGTTCACTGATAATGAGTTGTAATCTCATAACAAGCCATTTTGAGGTTCTAGATTATCGAATCGGTCAACTGTTCACTGATAATGAGCTGTAATCTCATAACAAGTCATTCTAAGGTTCCAAATCACTGAATCAGTCAACAGTTTAGTGATAATGAGCTATAATCTCATAACAAGTCCCTCTGAGGTTCTACCTCACCGAATCGGTCAACTGTTCATTGATAATGAGCTATAATCTCATAACAAGTCATTCTAAGGTTCCACATCATTGAATCGGTCAACCGTTTACTGATAATGAGTTGTAATCTCATAACAAGTCATTCTGAGGTTCTAGATCGCTGAATCGGTCAACCATTCACTTATAATGAGCTGTAATCTCATAACAAGCCATTCTAAGGTTATGAGGTTCCATATCGCTAAATCAATCAACTGTTCATTGATAATGAGCTATAATCTCATAACAAGTTGTTCTGAGGTTCACATCACCGAATCGGTCAACTGTTCACTAATAATGAGTTATAATCTCATAACAAGCCTTTTTGAGGTTCTTGATCGCTGAATCGGTCAACCGTTCACTAATAATGAGCTGTAATCTCATAACAAGCCATTCTAAGGTTCCACATCACTGAATCGGTCAACTGTTTGCTGATAATGAGCTATAATCTCATAACAAGTTGTTCTAAGGTTCCACATTGCTGAATCGGTCAACCGTTCATTGATAATGAGCTACAATCTCATAACAAGTTGTTCTAAGTTTCCACATTGCCAAATCTGTCAACCGTTCATTGATAATGAGCTACAATCTCATGATAAGTCATTCTGAGGTTCCACATCACCGAATCGGTCAACCGTTCATTGATAATGAGCTACAATCTCATAACAAGTCATTCTGAGGCTCCACATTGCCGAATTGGTCAACCATTCATTAATAATGAGCTGTAATCTCATAACAGGCTATTTTGAGGTTCTAGATCATTAAATCAGACAACCATTCACTGATAATGAGCTGTAATCTCATAACAAGCTGTTGTAAGGTTCCACATCGCCGAATCGGTCAACCATTCACTGATAATGAGCTATAATCTCATAACAAGCCATTCTGAGGTTCTAGATCACCAAATCGGTCGATCAATCATTGATAATGAGCTGTAATCTCATAACAAGCCATTCTAAGGTTCCACATCACTGAATTAGTCAACCGTTCATTGATAATAAGCACAATCTCATAACAACTTGTTTTAAGGTTTCACATCACTGAATTGGTCAACCATTCATTGATAATGAGCTACAATCTCATAACAAGTTATTCTGAGGTTTCACATCACCAAATGGGTCAATCATTCATTGATAATGAGCTGTAATCTCATAACAAGCCATTCTGAGGTTCTAGATCATCAAATGGGTCAATCGTTCACTGATAATGAGCTATAATCTCATAACAAGCCATTATGAGATTCCACATCACTAAATTGGTTAACTATTCATTGATAATGAGCTACAATCTCATAACAAGTCATTCTATGATTCCACATCGCTGAATCAGTTAACCGTTCATTGATAATTAGCTATAATATCATAACAAGTCATTTTGAGGTTCCACATCACTGAATCGGTCAACTGTTCACTGATAATGAGCTGTAATCTTATAACAAGCAATTCTGAGGTTCTAGATTGCCGAATCTATCAACCATTCACTGATAATGAGCTGTAATCTCATAACAAGCCATTTTGAGGTTCCACATCACCGAATCGATCAACCGTTCAGTGATAATGAGCTGTAATCTCATAACAATCCGTTCTGAAGTTCTAGATTGCTGAATCGGTCAACCATTCACTGATAATGAGCTGTAATCTCATAACAAGCTATTCTAAGGTTCCACATCCCCGAATCTGTCAACTATTTGCTGATAATGAGCTGTAATTTCATAACAAGTCATTCTAAGGTTCTAGATCACTGAATAAGTCAACTATTCATTGATAATGAGCTGTAATCTCATAACAAGCCATTCTGAGGTTTTACATTGCCGAATCGGTGAACCAATTATTAATAACGAGCTACAATCTCATAACAAGTCATTCTGTGATTCCACATCACTGAATCAGTTAACCGTTCATTGATAATGAGCTACAATCTCATAACAAGTCATTTTGAGGTTCTACATCGCTGAATCGATCAGCTGTTTTCTAATAATGAGTTATAATCTCATAACAAGCCATTCTAAGGTTCTAGATCGCCGAATCGGTCAACCATTCACTAATAATGAGCTGTAATCTCATAACAAGCCTTTCTGAGGTTCTACATCGTCGAATCGGTCAACCGTTTACTGATAATGAGCTGTAATCTCATAACAAGCCATTATGAGGTTTTAGATAACCTAATCAGTCAACCATTCATTGATAATGAGCTGTAATATCATAACAAGCTGTTCTGAGGTTTCACATCACTGAATCAGTCAACGGTTCATTGATAATGAGCTGCAATCTCATAACAAGTCATTCTGAGGTTCCACATGGTCAAATCGGTCAACTATTCACTGATAATGAGTTGCAATCTCATAACAAGCTGTTCTGAGGTTCTAGATCACCGAATCAGTCAACCGTTCACTGATAATGAGCTATAATCTCATAATAAGCTATTCTAATGTTCCATATCATTGAATCGATCAACCATTCACTGATAATGAGTTGTAATCTCATAACAAGCCATTCTGAGGTTTTAGATCACTGAATCAGTCAACATTTCATTGATAATAATCTGTAATCTCATTACAAGCCATTCTAAGGTTTTAGATCACTAAATCGGTCAACCGTTCATTGATAATGAGCTACAAGCTCATAACAAGTCATTCTAAGGTTCTACATCACCGAATCAGTCAACTGTTTGCTGATAATGAGTTGTAATCTCATAACAAGCAATTCTGAGGTTCTAGATCACCAAATCGGTCAACCATTCACTAATAATGAGCTATAATCTCATAACAAGCCATTCTCAGGTTGTACATCACTGAATCGGTCAATCGTTCATTGATAATGAGCTATAATCTCATAACAAGTCATTATGAGGTTCCACATCACCAAATCGATCAATCATTCATTGATAATGAGCTAAAATTTCATAACAAGTCATTTTGAGGTTCCACATTGCCAAATCGGTCAACCATTTGCTGATAATGAGGTATAATCTTATAACAAGCCGTTCTAAGGTTCTAGAATGGTGAATCGTTGAACCGTTCACTAATAATGAGTTGTAATCTCATAACAAGCCATTCTGAGGTTCCACATCACCGAATCAGTCAACCATTCATTGATAATGAGCTACAATCTCATACAAGTCATTCTGAGGTTCCACATCGCTGAATCGGTCAACCGTTCACTGATAATGAGCTGTAATCTCATAACAAGCCATTCTGAGGTTCTAGATCGCCAATTCAATCAACTGTTAATTGATAATGAGTTGTAATCCGATAACAAACCATTCTTAGGTTCCACATCACCAAATTGGTCAACCATTCATTGATAATGAGCTACAATCTCATAACAAGTCATTCTGAGGTTCCACATCGCTGAATCGCTCAACCATTCATTGATAATGAGCTACAATTTTATAACAAGCCATTTTGAGGTTCCACATCGCCAAATCAGTCAACCATTCACTGATAATGAGCTATAATCTCATAACAAGCCATTGTGAGGTTCTAGATCTGTGAATCGGTCAACCATTCACTGATAATGAGCTATAATCTCATAACAAGTCATTCTGAGGTTCCACATCGCTGAATTGGTCAACCATTCATTGATAATGAGCTACAATCTCGTAACAAGTCATTCTAAGGTTCCACATCGCTGAATCAGTCAACCATTCACTGATAATGAGCTGTAATCTCATAACAAGTCATTTTGAGGTTCTAGATCATTGAATCAGTCAATCATTCGCTAATAATGAGCTGTAATATCATAATAAGCTATTCTGAGGTTCCATATTGCTGAATCGGTCAACCGTTCACTAATAATGAGCTGTAATCTTATAATAAGCTATTCCAAGGTTCTAGATCACCAAATCGGTCAACTGTTCATTGATAATGAGTTGTAATCTCATAACAAGTGATTCTAAGGTTCCACATCGCCGAATTGGTGAACCGTTCATTAATAATGAGCTACAATCTCATAACAAGTTGTTCTGAGGTTTCACATTGCCAAATCGGTCAACTATTCACTAACAATGAGTTGTAATCTCATTACAAGCCGTTCTAAGGTTCTAGATTGCCAAATTGGTTAACCATTCATTGATAATGAGCTGTAATCTCATAACAAGCCGTCCTGAGGTTTCACATCATTGAATCAGTCAACCATTTGTAGATAATGAGCTGTAATCTCATAACAAGCCATTCTTAGGTTCTACATCTCCGAATCGGTCAACCATTCACTAACAATAAGCTATAATCTCATAACAAGCCGTTCTGAGGTTCCACATCACCGAATCGGTCAACTGTTTACTGATAATAAGCTATAATCTCATAACAAGCCATTCTGAAGTTCTAGATCGCTGAATTAGTCAAATATTCCCTAATAATGATCTATAATCTCATAACAAGCCATTCTGAGTTCCCACATCACTGAATCGGTCAACTGTTCATTGATAATGAGCTACAACCTCATAACAAGTCATTCTGAGGTTCCATATCACCGAATCGATAAACCCTTTGCTAATAATAAGTTGCAATCTCATAAGAACCCGTTCTGAGGTTCTAGATCACTGAATTGGTTAACTGTTCACTGATAATGAGCTGTAATCTCATAACAAGCTATTCTGAGGTTCCACATTGTCAAATCAGTTAATCATTTGCTGATAATAAGCTGTAATCTCATAACAAGCCATTTTGAGGTTTTAGATCACCGAATCGGTCAACCGTTCATTGATAATGTGTTGTAATCTCATAAAAAGCCATTTTGAGGTTCCACGTCACCGAATCTTTCAACCATTCATTGATAATGAGCTATAATCTCATAACAAGTCATTCTGAGGTTCTACATTGCCGAATCAGTGAATCGTTCATTGATAATGAGCTACAATCTCATAACAAGTCATTCTAAGGTTCTACATCGCCAAATTGGTCAACCGTTTGCTGATAATGAGTAGTAATCTCATAACAAGCCATTTTCAGGTTCTAGATCACTGAATCGGTCAACCGTTCATTGATAATGAGCTGTAATCTCATAACAAGCCATTCTGAGGTTCCACATCGCCAAATTGGTCAACCATTTGTTGATAATGAGCTGTAATCTCCTAACAAGCCAGTCCGAAGTTCTAGATTGCCAAATCAGTGAATCATTCGCTGATAATGAGCTGTAATCTCATAATAAGCCATTCTAAGGTTCCACATCACTGAATTGGTCAAGCATTTCCTAATAATGAGCTGTAATCTCATAACAAGCCATTCTGAGGTTCTAGATCACTGAATCGGTCAACCGTTCACTGATAATGAGCTGTAATCTCATAACAAGCCATTCTAAGGTTCCACATCATCGAATCAGTCAACCATTCATTGATAATGAGCTATAATCTTATAACAAGTCATTCTAAGGTTCCACATCGATGAATCGATCAACCGTTCACTGATAATGAGTTGCAATCTCATAACAAGTTATTCTGAGGTTCTAGATCACCAAATCGATTAACCCTTCACTGATAATGAGCTATAATCTCATAACAAGTTGTTCTAAGGTTTCACATCACTGAATCAGTCAACTGTTCAGTGATAATGAGCTATAATCTCATAACAAGTCATTCTGAGGTTCTATATCACTGAATCGGTCAACCGTTCATTGATAATGAGTTGTAATCTCATAACAAGCCATTCTAAGGTTTCACATCATTGAATCAGTCAACCATTCATTGAAAATGAGCTACAATCTTATAACAAGTCATTCTGAGGTTCCACATCGCTGAATCGATCAACTGTTCATTGATAATGAGCTACAATCTCATAACAAGTCATTCAGAGGTTCCACATCACCGAATCGGTCAACCGTTCACTGATAATGAGCTGTAATCTCATAACAAGCCATTCTGAGGTTCCACATCGCCAAATCGATCAACCATTCATTGATAATGAGCTACAATCTCATAACAAGTCATTCTGAGGTTCCACATCGCCAAATCGGTCAACCGTTCATTGATAATGAGCTACAATCTCATAACAAGTCATTCTCAGGTTTCACATCGCCGAATCAATCAACTGTTTGTTGATAATGAGCTGTAATCTCATAACAAGCCATTCTGAGGTTCTAGATCATCGAATTGGTCAACCGATCACTGATAATGAGCTGTAATCTCATAACAAGCTATTCTGAGGTTCCACATCACCAAATCAGGCAACCGTTTATTGATAATGAGCTGTAATCTCATAACAAGCCGTTCTAAGGTTCTACATCACTGAATTGGTCACTGTTCATTGATAATGAGCTACAATCTCATAACAAGTTGTTCTGAGGTTCCACATCACTAAACTGGTCACCCATTCACTGATAATGAGTTGTAATCTCATAACAAGTTATTCTGAGGTTCTAGATCACCAAATTGATCAACTATTCACTGATAATGAGTTGTAATCTCATAACAAGCCATTTTGAAGTTCCACATAGTGAAATTAGTCAATTGTTTGCCGATAATGAGCTGTAATCTCATAACAAGCCATTTTGAGGTTCTAGTTCACCAAATCGGTCAACTATTTGTTGATAATGAGCTGTAATCTCATAACAAGCCATTCTGAGGTTCCACATCACTGAATCGGTCAACCATTCATTGATAATGAGCTACAATCCCATAACAAGTCATTCTGAGGTTCCACATCACCGAATTGGTCAACTGTTCAGTGATAATGAGTTGCAATCTCATAACAATCCGTTCTAAGGTTGTAGATCGCCGAATCGGTCAACTCTTCATTTATAATGAGCTATAATCTCATAAGAAGTTGTTCTGAGGTTCCACAGCGCCGAATCGATCAACTTTTTCCTAATAATGAGCTGTAATCTCATAATAAGCCATTCTGAGGTTCTAGATCGCCGAATCAGTCAATCATTCATTGATAATGAGCTATAATCTCATAACAAGCCATTTTGAAGTTTCACATCACTGAATCAGTCAACTGTTAATTGATAATGAGCTACAATCTCATAACAAGTCATTCTAAGGTTCCACATCACCGAATCGGTCAATCATTTGCTGATAATGAGTTGTAATATCATAACAAGCCATTCTGAGGTTCTAGATCACCAAATCAGTCAACCATTCACTGATAATGAGTTGTAATCTCATAACAAGTTGTAATGAGGTTCTAGATTGCCGAATCGGTCAACCATTCACTGATAATGAACTATAATGTCATAAGTCATTCTGAGGTTTAACATTGCCAAATCGGTCAACTGTTTGCTGATAATAAGCTGTAATCTCATAACAAGTCATTCTGAGGTTCTAGATCGCCGAATTGGTGAACCATTTATTGGTAATGAGCTATAATCTCATAACAAATTGTTTTGAGGTTCCGCATCACTGAATCGGTCAACTATTCATTTATAATGAGCTATAATATCATAACAGGTTGTTCTGATGTTCCACATCCCTGAATCAGTCAATCGTTCATTGATAATGAGTTGTAATCTCATAAGAAGCTATTCTAAAGTTCTAGATCACCGAATCAGTCAACCATTCACTGATAATGAACTATAATCTCATAACAAGTTGTTCTAAGGTTCCACATCACCAAATCGGTCAAATATTTGCTGATAATAAGCTGTAATCTCATAACAAGTCATTCTGAGGTTCCACATTGTCGAATCAGTCAACCATTTGCTGATAATGAGCTACAATCTCATAACAAGTCATTCTGAGGTTCCACATCACCGAATCAGTCAACCGTTCACTGATAATGAGTTACAATCTTATAACTAGCCATTCTGAGGTTCTAGATCGCCAAATCAGTCAATGATTCACTGATAATGAGCTATAATCTCATAACAAGTTGTTCTAAGGTTCCACATTATTGAATCGGTCAACCGTTCACTGATAATGAGCTATAATCTCATAACAAGTCATTCTGAGGTTCTAGATCGCCGAATTGGTCAACCGTTCATTGATAATGAGCAGTAATCTCATAACAAATTGTTTTGAGGTTCAACATCATCAAATAGGTCAACCATTCATTGATAATGAGTTGTAATCTCATAACAAGCTATTTTGAGGTTTTAGATCACCAAATTGGTCAACCGTTCACTGATAATGAGCTATAATCTCATAACAAGCCATTCTGGGGTTCCACATCACTAAATCAGTCAACTATTCATTGATAATGAGCTATAATCTCATAACAAGTCATTTTAAGGTTCCAGATCACCGAATCGGTCAACCGTTCACTAATAATGAGCTATAATCTCATAACAAGCCATTTTATATGGCTAAATCAGTCAACTATTCGCTATTAATGAGCTGTAATCTCATAACAAGCCATTCTAGGGTTCTAGATAGCTGAATCAGTCAACTGTTCATTGATAATGAGTTACAATCTCATAACACACTATTTTAAGGTCCCACATCGCCGAATCGGTCAACTGTTCATTGATAATGAGCTAAAATCTCATAACAAGCCATTTTGAGGTTCCACATCGCCAAATCGGTCAACCGTTCACTAATAATGAGTTGCAATCTCATAACAAGCCATTCTAAGGTTCTAGATTACCGAATTGGTTAAATATTCACTAATAATGAGCTATAATCTCATAACAAGGCATTCTGATGTTCCACATCACCGAATCGGTCAACCGTCCATTAAAAATTAGCTACAATCTTATAACAAGTCATTCTGAGGTTCCACATCACTGAATTAGTCAACCGTTTATTAATAATGAGTTACAATCTCAAAACAAGCCATTCTAAGGTTCTAGATGGCCAAATCGATCAATCGTTCACTGATAATGAGCTGTAATCTCATAACAAGCAGTTTTGAGGTTCCACATCGCTGAATCGGTCAACCGTTCACTAATAATGAGTGATAATCTCATAACAAGTCATTTTAAGGTTCTAGATTGCTGAATCAATCAACTGTTCATTGATAATGAGATGTAATCTCATAACAAGCTATTCTGAGGTTCCACATTGCCGAATCAGTCAACTATTCAATGATAATGAGCTACAATCTCATAACAAGTCATTCTGAGGTTCTACATCACCGAATAGGACAAGCATTTATTGATAATGAGCTACAATCTCATAACAAGTCATTATGAGGTTCCACATCGCCAAATCGGTCAACCATTCATTGATAATGAGCTGTAATCTCATAACAAGCTATTTTGAGGTTCTAGATTGCCGAACTAGTCAATCGTTTACTGATAATGAGTTGTAATCTCATAACAAGTTGTTCTGAGGTTCCACATCACCGAATCGGTCAACCGTTCATTGATAATGAGCTACAATCTCATAACAGGTCATTCTGAGTTTCCACATCACCGAATTAGTCAACCGTTCGCTGATAATGAGCTATAATCTCATAACAAGCCATTCTAAGGTTCTAGATCGCTGAATCGGTCAACCATTCACTGATAATGAGTTTTAATATCATAACAAGTTTTTTTGAGGTTCCACATCACTGAATCGGTCAACCATTTGCTGATAATAAGCTATAATCTCATAACAAGCTATTCTGAGGTTCTAGATTCAAATCGGTCAACCGTTCATTGATAATGAGCTATAATCTTATAACAAGCCGTTCTAAGGTTCCACATCACCGAATCGCTCACCGTTCATTGATAATGAGCTATAATCTCATAACAAGTTATTCTGAGTTTTCACATCGCCGAATCGGTCACCCGTTCGCTGATAATGATTTATAATTTTGTAACAAGCCATTCTGAGGTTCTAGATCACCGAATCAATGAATCCTTCACTGATAATGAGCTATAATCTCATAACAAGCCATTTTGAGGTTCCACATCACTGAATCGGTTAACCGTTTGCTGATAATGAGCTATAATCTCATAACAAGCCATTCTGAGGTTCTAAATCACCAAATCGATCAACTGTTTGCTGATAATGAGCTGTTATCTCATAACAAGCCATTATGAGGTTTCACATCGCCAAATCGGTCAACCATTCATTGATAATGAGCTACAATCCCATAAAAAGTCATTTTGAGGTTTCACATCGCCGAATCGATCAACCGTTCAGTGATAATGAGTTGCAATCTTATAACAAGCCGTTATGAGGTTCTAGATCGCCGAATTGGTCAACCATTCACTGATAATGAGTTGTAATCTCATAACAAGCTATTTTGAGGTTCCACATCGCCGAATCTATCAAATGTTTGCTGATAATGAGATATAATCTCATAACAAGGCATTCTGAGGTCCTAGATCACCAAATCGGTCAACCGTTCATTGATAATGAGCTATAATCTCATAGCAAGTCATTCTAAGATTCCACTTCACTGAATCGGTCAACCGTTCATTGATAATGAGCTACAATCTCATAATAAGTCATTCTGAGGTTCCACATCACTGAATCGGTCAACCATTTGTTGATAATGAGTTGTAATCTCATAACAAGTCATTCTGAGGTTCCACGTCCCCGAATCGGTCAACTATTTGCTGATAATAAGCTGTAATCTTATAACAAGCCATTCTGAGGTTCTAGATCACCGAATCGGTCAACCATTGACTTATAATGAGCTATAATCTCATAACAAGCTATTCTGAGGTTCGACATCGCTAAATCGGTCAATCGTTCATTGATAATGAGCTACAATCTCATAACAAGTCATTCTATGGTTCCACATCGCTAAATCGGTCAACCGTTTGCTGATAATGAGTTGCAATCTCATAACAAGCCGTTCTGAGGTTCTAGATCACTGAATCAATCAACTATTCACTAATAAGGAGCTCTAATCTCATAACAATCTATTCTGAGGTTCCACATCGCCGAATCGGTCAATTGTTTGCTTATAATGAGCTATAATCTCATAACAAGTCATTCTAAGGTTCTAGATTGCCGAATTAGTCAACTGTTTATTGATAATGAGCTATAATCTCATAAAAAGCCATTCTGAGGTTCTACATCACTGAGTCGGTCAACCATTCATTGATAATGAGCTACAATCTCATAACAAGTTGTTCTGGGGTTCCACATCGCCGAATCAGTCAACCATTTTCTAATAACGAGTTGTAATCTCATAAGAAGCCATTCTGAAGTTCTAGATCGCTGAATCGGTCAACCGTTCACTGATAATGAGCTATAATCTCATAACAAGCCATTCTAAGGTTCCACATCACCGAATTGGTCAACCGTTTGTGGATAATGAGTTGTAATCTCATAACAAGTCATTCTGAGGTTCTAGATCGCTGAATTGGTCAACCATTCACTGATAATGAGTTGCAATCTCATAACTGTAGACATCCAAAATCGTCCCTATATTAATTTAATTAATATTCCCATAACACTATAATTAATTTTAATTAATTATATCTATTATATTCTTCTATCTATTTAATTAAATTTATTTATTTAAACATGATTCACTTCTTTTAGTATTTAAATTTAATTTAAATACTACTCTTCTTAATGTATTAATCTTATTAATACATTACCCTTCATAAATCCCCTTTAAATAAATGTTTAAATTTATTTATTCCCTCACATTTCTAATATTCTTCTAAACCCCAATTAATTCAAATTTAATTTGGATTAAAATAATAAAACCTATTAATCCTACCTAGCAACCTATTCTATTCCTACCCTACTCTACCTATTCCTCTTAATAATCCTACTTTCTCACTTAAGCACACACTAATCACACTTAAAATGTGATTCCTACACTTTTTAGCACTAATGAAGTGCTCACACATGTGTGAGAAACTCCTCAAAAAGGAAGCCACCAACTTCCTTAAAGGCAACCACCTTCTTGTCCCCCACTCCACTCCCCAAGGGTTGCTCACACATGTGTGAGCAAACCTTGAGCC
>MU227916.1:50475-102437 GCA_018584345.1 Thuja plicata | reverse complement strand
GTGAGCAAACCTTGAGCCTCTCAAACCTTAAAGGCTTGGTTTGACTTTTGCATGGCTTGTCCTTTTGCCCTTGTGTCCTCTATGTGGCATCTATGTGGATGCCACATATGATCCAACTCATTCAAATTCTTCCTTTCCCTCCAAAAATCTATAAATAAAGGCTTCTCCAAGAGCAAATCCATCTCTCATTTTTCATTGTTATTATGCCATTTTAGTTTTAGAAGCACTTAGCATTTCCATAGCAATATCAATGTTAGTTCATGTTTCTTGCATTTTGAATCTAGAAATCACATGCTAGGATAATGGAATGAATCTTAGATAGTTTGTTCATCTTGCATATCAATCTAGATTAATATTGCATCCATCTCATCATTTGTGATGGCTTTGAGACAAGTTCTTCATACTTGTTCTTGAAGCTTTTCACTCTTTTAGTTGCATTCTTGGATTAAATAGTGGGATTAAGTTATTGTGTTGGGAGAGCACACCCACAATAATCTCTAAGAGAAAATCAACAAGGCATTGGGTGCCCTTATTTGGCTCATCGGAGGTTGTGATTTAAACACTTGTTTTGGGATTTCATTTTGAATATGCTAACCCTTTTTAAATCTTGTTTAATGATTAATCTTGATATTTGCATGTTTTAGTCTTGTCCCTTGTAGGTATATTTTTATCACATATAATAACAAGTTGTTTTGACGTTCTAGATCACCGAATTGGTCAACCATTTATTGATAATGAGCTGTAATCTTATAACAAGCTATTCTGAGGTTCCACATCACTGAATCGGTCAACCATTTACTGATAATGAGCTATAATATCATAAAAAGTTGTTCTGAGGTTCTAGATCACCGAATCGATCAACCATTCATTGATAATGAGCTATAATCTCATAACAAGCCATTCTGAGGTTCCACATTGCCAAATCAGTCAACCATTCAATGATAATGAGCTACAATCAAATAACAAGTCATTCTGACATTCCACATCGCTGAATTGGTCAACCATTCATTAATAATGACCTATAATCTCCTAACAAGTCATTCTGAGGTTCCACATCGCTGAATCAGTCAATCATTCACTGATAATGAGTTATAATCTCATAACAATCCTTTCTGAGGTTCTAGATCGCTGAATTGATCAACCATTCACTGATAATGAGCTTAAATCTCATAACAAGCCATTTTGAGGTTCCACATTGCTGAATCAGTCAACCATTCATTGATAATGAGCTACAATCTCATAACAAGTCATTCTAAGGTTTCACATCGCTGAATCAGTCAACCGTTCACTGATAATGAGCTATAATGTCATAACCAGCTATTCTAGATGGCTAAATCATTCAACCGTTCACTGATAATAAGCTGTAATCTCATAACAAGCTGTTTTGAGGTTCCACATCGCCAAATCGGTCAACTATTTGCGTATAATGAGCTATAATCTCATAACAAGTCATTCTAAGGTTCCACATCATTGAATCGGTCAATCATTTATTGATAATGAGCTACAATCTCATAACAAGTCATTCTGAGGTTCCACATTACTGAATCGGTCAACCATTTGCTGATAATGAGTTGCAATCTCATAAAAAGCCATTTTGAGGTTCTAGATCACCAAATCAGTCAACTATTTATTGATAATGAGCTGTAATCTCATAACAATTTGTTCTGAGGTTCCACATCGCCAAATCGGTCAATCATTCACTCATAATGAGCTATAATCTCATAACAAGCTATTCTGAGGTACCACATTGCCAAATTGGTCAACCATTCATTGATAATGAGCTATAATCTCATAACAAGTCATTCTAAGTTTCTACATCATCGAATCGGTCAACCATTCACTGATAATGAACTATAATCTCATAACAAGCCGTTCTGATGTTCTAGATCACCGAATCGGTCAACCGTTCACTGATAATGAGCTATAATCTCATAACAAGCTATTCTAAGGTTCCACAACCCTGAATAGGTCAACTATTCATTGATAATGAGCTGTAATCTCATAACAAGCCATTCTGAGGTTCTAGATCGCCGAATTGGTTAACCATTCATTGATAATGAGTTGTAATCTCATAACAAGCCATTCTGAGGTTTCACATCGCCGAATCGGTCAACCGTTCATTTATAATGAGATACAATCTCATAACAAGTTGTTCTGAGGTTCCACATCATCGAATTGGTCAACCGTTCACTGATAATGAGTTATAAACTTATAACAAGCCATTCTGAGGTTCTAGATTGCCAAATCGGTCAACTATTCACTGATAACAAGCTATAATCTCATAACAAGCCATTCTAAGGTTCCACATCATTGAATCGGTCAACCGTTTGTTGATAATGAGCTGTAATCTCATAACAAGCCATTCTGAGGTTCTAGATCATCGAATCGGTCAACCATTCATTGATAATGAGCTATAATCTCATAAGAAGCCATTTTGAGGTCTCACATCACCGAATCAGTCAACCATTTGCTGATAATGAGCTGTAATCTCATAACAAGCCGTTCTAAGGTTCTAGATCACCGAATCAGTCAATCGTTCATTGATAATGACCTATAATCTCATAACAAGCTGTTCTGAGGTTCTACATCGCTAAATCGGTCAACCGTTCATTGATAATGAGCTACAATCTCATAACAAGTCATTCTGAGGTTCCACATCACTGAATCGGTCAACCATTCACTGATAATGAGTTGTAATCCCATAACAAGCTGTTCTGAGGTTCTAGATCACTAAATTGGTCAACCATTCACTGATAATGAGCTGTAATCTCATAACAAGCCGTTCTAAGGTTCGAAATCACTAAATCAGTCAACTATTTGCTGATAATGAGCTATAATTTGATAACAAGCCATTCTGAGGTTCTAGATCACCAAATCAATCAACCGTTCACTGATAATGAGCTGTAATTTCATAACAAGCCATTCTGAGGTTCCATATCACCGAAGTGGTCAATGGTTCATTACTAATAAGCTACAATCTCATAACAAGTCATTCTAAGATTCCACATCATCGAATCGGTCAACAGTTTGCTTATAATGATCTATAATCTCATAACAAGCCGTTCTGAGGTTCTAGATCACCGAATCGGTCAACCATTCATTGATAATGAGCTGTAATATCATAACAAGTTGTTCTAACATTGCACATCACTAAATTGGTCAACCATTCACTGATAATGAGCTATAATCTCATTTTAAGCCATTCTGAGGTTCTAGATCACCGAATTAGTCAACCGTTTGTGAATAATGAGTTGTAATCTCATAACAAGCCATTCTGAGGTTCCACATCACCGAATCAGTCAACCATTCATTGATAATGAGCTACAATCTCATAATAAGTTGTTCTGAGGTTCCACATCGCTGAATTAGTCACCCATTCACTGATAATGAGCTATAATCTCATAACAAGTCATTCTGAGGTTCTAGATCACCGAATCGGTCAACCGTTCCTTGATAATGAGCTGTAATCTCATAACAAGTTGTTCTAAGGTTCCACATCGCCCAATCAGTCAACTGTTTGTTGATAATGAGCTTTAATCTCATAACAAGCCATTCTAAAGTTCTAGATCACTTAATCGATCAATTATTCATTGATAATGAGTTGTAATCTCATAACAAGCCGTTCTAAGGTTCTAGATCACCAAATCAGTCAACTGTTTGCTGATAATGAGCTATAATCTCATAACAAGCTATTCTAAGGTTCTAGATCGCCAAATAAGTCAACCGTTCATTAATAATGAGTTATAATCTCATAACAAGCTGTTCTAAGGTTCCACATCGCCAAATTGGTCAACTGTTCATTGATAATGAGCTACAATCTCATAACAAGTTTTTCTAAGGTTTCGCATCACCGAATCGGTCAACCATTCACTGATAATGAGTTGTAATTTCATAACAAGCTATTCTGACATTTTCGATCACCGAATTAGTCAACCATCTGCTGATAATAAGTTGTAATCTTATAACAAGCTGTTCTGAGGTTTCACATCGCCAAATGATTCAACCGTATGTTGATAATGAGCTGTAATCTCATAACAAGCCATTCTAATGTTCTAGATCACTGAATCGGTCAACCGTTTGCTGATAATGAGCTATAATCTCATAACAAGCCATTTTGAGGTTTCACATCATTGAATCCTTCAACTGTTTGCTGATAATGAGTTGTAATCTCACAACAAGCCATTATAAGGTTCTAGATCACCAAATCAATCAACCAGTCACTGATAATGAGGTGTAATCTCATAACAAGTCATTCTGAGGTTCCACATCGCCGAATCGGTCAACCATTCATTGATAATGAGCTATAATCTCATAACAAATCATTCTGACATTCCACATCACCGAATCGGTCAACCATTCGCTGATAATGAGTTGCAATCTCATAACAAGCCATTATGAGGTTCTAGATCACCGAATTGGTCAACCATTTGCTGATAATAAGCTGTAATCTCATAACAAGCTATTCTAAGGTTCCACATCACTGAATCGGTCAACTGTTAACTGATAATGAGCTGTAATCTCATCATAAGCCATTCTGAGGTTCTAGATTGCCAAATCGGTCAAGCGTTCATTGATAATGAGTTGTAATCTCATAACAAGCCATTCTAAGGTTTCACATCACTGAATCGCTCAACCATTCATTGATAATGAGCTACAATCTCATAACAAGTCATTCTAAGTTTCCACATCACCGAATCGGTCAACCGTTCACTAGTAATGAGCTGTAATCTCATAATAAGCTATTTTTAGGTTCTAGATCACCGAATCGGTCAACCATTCACTGATAATGAGCTGTAATCTCATAACAAGCCATTCTGAGGTTCCACATTGCCAAATCAGTCAACTGTTCAGTGAAAATGAGCTACAATCTCATAACAAGTCATTCTGAAGTTCCACATCGCCAAATTAGTCAACTGTTCATTGATAATGAGCTACAATCTCATAATAAGTCATTCTGAGGTTCTACATCGCCGAATTGGTCAATCATTCACTTATAATGAGCTGTAATCTTATAACAAGCCGTTTTGAGGTTCTAGATCGCTGAGTCGGGCAACCGTTCACTGATAATGAGTTGTAACCTCATAACAAGCCGTTCTGAAGTTCCACATCGCCGAATTGGTCAACCATTTATTGATAATGAGTTATAATCTCATAACAAGCCATTCTAAGGTTCTAGAATCCCAAATCGGTCAACCGTTCATTGATAATGAGCTATAATCTCATAACAAGTTTTTTTGAGGTTCCACATCACCGAATCGGTCAACCATTCACTGATAATGAGTTGTAATCTCATAACAAGCCGTTCTAAGGTTCTAGATAGCTGAATCAGTCAATCATTCACTGATAATGAGCTATAATCTCATAGCAAGCCATTCTAAGGTTCCACATCGCCGAATCGGTCAACCATTTGCTGATAATGAGTTGTAGTCTCATAACAAGCCATTCTGATGTTCTAGCTCACCGAATTAGTCAACTATTCACTGATAATGAGCTGTAATCTCATATAAGTCATTCTAAGCTTTCACATCACCGAAGTAGTCAACTGTTTGCTGATAATGAGTTGTAATCTTATAACAAGTGATTCTGAGGTTCTAGATAGTCAAATCGGTCAACCGTTCACTGATAATGAGCTATAATCTCATAACAAGCCATTCTGAGGTTCCACATCACTGAATCAGTCAACTATTCATTAATAATGTGCTACAATCTCATAACAAGTCATTCTAAGGTTCCACATCACCTAATCGATCAACCGTTCGCTGATAATGAGTCACAATCTCATAATAAGTCATTCTAAGGTTCTAGATCACTAAATCGGTCAACCGTTTACTGATAATGAGCTATAACCTCATAACAATTTGTTCTAAGGTTCAACATCACTGAATTGGTCAATTGTTCACTGATAATGTGCTACAATCTCATAACAAATTATTCTGAGGTTTCACATCACCGAATCAGTCAACCGTTCATTCATAATAAATTACAATCTCATAACAAGTCATTTTAAGGTTCCACATCATCGAATCGGTCAACCATTCACTGATAATGTGTTATAATCTCATAACAAGCCATTCTAAGGTTCTAGATCACTAAATCGGTCAACCGTTCATTGATAATGAGTTGTAATCTCATAATAAGTCATTCTGAGTTTCTACATCGCCGAATCGGTCAACCGTTCATTGATAATGAGCTACAATCTCATAACAAGTCATTCTGAGGTTCCACATCACTAAATCGGTCAACAATTCATTGATAATAAGCTACAATCTCATAATAAGTCCTTCTGAGGTTTCACATCACTGAATCAGTCAACCATTTACCGATAATGAGCTGTAATCTCATAAAAAGCCATTCTGAGGTTCTAGATCACTGAATCAGTCAACCGTTCATTAATAATGAGCTGTAATCTCATAACAAGCGATTCTTAGGTTCCACATGACTGAATTGGTCAACCATTCATTGATAATGAGCTATAATCTCATAACAAGTCATTCTATAGTTCCACATCACCAAATCAGTCAACCATTCACTGATAATGAGCTATATTCTCATAATATTTCATTCTGAGGTTCTAGATCACCAAATCGGTCAACCATTTGTTGATAATGAGCTGTAATCTCATAACAAGTTATTCTAAGGTTCCACATCACTGAATCAGTCAACCATACACTGATAATGAGCTATAATCTCATAACAAGCCATTCTGAGGTTCTAGATCACCTCATCAATCAATCGTTCATTGATAATGAGCTGTAATGTCATAACAAGCCATTCTTAGGTTCCACATTGCCGAATCGGTGAACCATTCACTAATAATGACTTGTAACCTCATCACAAGCCATTCTGAAGTTCTAGATCACTAAATCAGTCAACCATTCATTGATAATGAGTTTTAATCTCATAACAAGCCATTCTGAGGTTTCACATCGTCGAATCAGTCAACCGTTCACTAATAATGAGTTGTAATCTCATAATAAGTCATTTTGAGGTTCTAGATTGCTGAATCAATCAACTTTTCATTAATAATGAGTTGTAATCTCATAACAAGCCATTGTCAGGTTCCACATCACCAAATTGGTCAACTATTCACTGATAATGAGTTTTAATCTCATAACAAGTCATTTTGAGGTTCTAGATTGCCGAATCGGTCAACCATTCATTGATAATGAGCTATAATCTCATAACAAGCCATTCTGAGGTTCTAGATCACTGAA
Organism: Thuja plicata; assembly: GCA_018584345.1. Classification (NCBI taxonomy): domain Eukaryota; kingdom Viridiplantae; phylum Streptophyta; class Pinopsida; order Cupressales; family Cupressaceae; genus Thuja; species Thuja plicata. Next base: position 95,223 of record MU227916.1, on the reverse strand, counting down.
TCGGTCAACCGTTCATTGATAATGAGCTATGATCTCATAACAAGCCATTCTAATGTTCCATATCACTGAATCGGTCAACCATTCATTGATAATGAGCTATAATCTTGTAACAAGTCATTCTGAGGTTCCACATCACCGAATCGGTCAACAATTCATTGATAATGAGTTGCAATTTCATAACAAGCTGTTCTGAGGTTTTAAATCACTAAATCGGTCAACTATTTGCTGATAATGAGCTGTAATCTCATAACAAGCTATTCTGAGGTTCCACATCCGTGAATCGATCAACATTTTGCTGATAATCAGCTATAATCTCAAAGCAAGTTGTTCTAAGGTACTAGATCGCTGAATCGGTCAATCATTCATTGATAATGAGTTGTAATCTCATAACAAGTTGTTCTAAAGTTCCACATCACTGAATTACTCAACCGTTCATTGATAATAAGCTACAATTTCATAACAAGTCATTCTGAGCTTCCACATCACTGAATCGGTCAACCGTTCATTGATAATGAGCTACAATCTCATAACAAGTTGTTCTGAGGTTCCACATCGCCGAATTGGTCAACCGTTCACTGATAATGAGCTGTAATCTCATAACAAGCCATTCTTAAGTTCTAGATCACCTAATCAGTCAACCATTCACTGATAATGAGCTGTAATCTCATAACAAGCCGTTCTGAGGTTCCATATCACTGAATCAGTCAACCATTTTTTGATAATGAGCTACAATCTCATAATAAGTCATTCTGAAGTTCCACATCACTGAAACGGTCAACCTTTCATTGATAATGAGCTACAATCTCATAACAAGTCATTATGAGGTTCCACATCACTGAATCAGTCAACCATTCACTGATAATGAGTTGTAATCTCATAATAAGTTGTTCTAAGGTTCTAGATCACCGAATTGGTCAACCATTCATTAATAATGAGCTATAATCTCATAACAAGCTATTCTGAGGTTCCACATCGCCAAATGGGTCAACCATTCATTAATAATGAGCTAAAATCTCATAACAAGTCATTCTAATATTTCACATCATCAAATCAGTCAACCGTTCACTGATAATGAGTTTTAATCTCATAACAAGCTATTCTAAGGTTCTAGATCACCGAATCGATCAACCATTCACTGATAATGAGCTTTAATCTCATAACAAGTTGTTCTAAGGTTCGACATCACCGAATCGGTCAACCATTCACTGATAATGAGCTATAATCTCATAACAAGCTGCTCTGAGGTTCTAGATCGTTGAATCAGTCAACCATTTATTGATAATGAGCTGTAATCTCATAACAAGTCATTCTAAGGTTCCACATCACTGAATTGGTCAACCGTTCATTGATAATGAGCTACAATCTCATAACAAGTTATTCTGAGGTTCCACATCACCAAATCGGTCAACCCTTCACTGATAATGAGTTGTAATCTCATAACAAGCCATTCTGAGGTTCTAGATCGCCAGATCAGTCAACCATTCACTGATAATGAGTTATAATCTCATAACAAGCCGTTCTAAGGTTCCACATCACTGAATCGGTCAACTCTTTGTTGATAATAAGTTGTAATCTCATAACAAGATGTTCTGAGGTTCTAGATCATTGAATCGGTCAACCGTTTGTTGATAATGAGTTGTAATCTCATAACAAGCCATTCTGAGGTTCCACATCACTGAATCAGTAAACCATTTGCTGATAATGAGCTGTCATCTCATAACAAGCTATTCTGAGGTTCTAGATCACTGTATTAGTCAACCATTCACTCATAATGAGCTATAATCTCATAACAAGCCGTTCTAAGGTTCCACATCGCTGAATCGGCCAACCGTTCATTGATAATGAGCTGCAATCTCATAACAAGTCATTATGAGGTTCCACAATGCCAAATTAGTCAATCGTTCACTTACAATGAGTTGCAATCTCATAAAAATTTGTTCTAAGGTTCTAAATCACCAAATCGGTCAACCGTTCATTGATAATGAGCTGTAATCTCATAACAAGTCATTCTGAGGTTCCACATTGTTGAATCGGTCAATCGTTCATTGATAATGAGCTACAATTTCATAATAAGTTGTTCTAAGGTTCCACATCACCGAATCGGTCAACCTTTCATTGATAATGAGCTATAATCTCATAACAAGTCATTCTGAAGTTTCACATCTCTGAATTGGTCAATCATTCACTGATAATGAGCTGTAATCTCATAACAAGCCACTTTGAGGTTCTAGATCGCTGAATCAGTCAACCGTTTACTCATAATGAGCTATAATCTCATAACAAGCCATTCTGAGGTTCCACATCGCTGAATTGGTCAATCATTCATTGATAATGAGCTACAATCACAACAAGTCATTCTAAGGTTCCACATTGTCGAATCGGTCAACCGTTCACTGATAATGAGTTAGAATCTCATAACAAGTCATTTTGAGGTTCTAGATCACCAAATCAGTCAACTATTCACTAATAATGAGCTGTAATCTTATAACAAACTATTCTGAGATTCCACATTGCCAAATCAGTCAACCCTTTGCTGATAATGAGTTGTAATCTCAAAACAAGTCGTTCTAAGGTTCTAGATCACCGAATTGGTCAACCGTTCATTGATAATGAGCTGTAATCTCATAACAAGCCGTTTTGAGGTTCCACATCACCGAATTGGTCAATTATTCACTAATAATGAGCTGTAATCTTATAAAAAGCCATTCTAAGATTCTAGATCACCAAATTGGTCAACCATTCACTGATAATGAGCTGTAATCTCATAACAAGTTGTTCTGAGGTTCCACATCATTAAATTGGTCAACCATTCATTGATAATGAGCTACAATCTCATAACAAGTCATTCTGAGGTTCCACATCACTGAATCGGTCAACCGTTCATTGATAATGAGCTACAATCTCATAACAAGTCATTCTAAGGTTCTACATCGCTGAATCGGTCAATCATTCACTAATAATGAACTCTAATCTCATAACAAGCCATTCTAAGGTTCTAGATCGCCGAATCGGTTAACCGTTCACTGATAATGAGCTGTAATCTCTTAACAAGCCATTCTGAGGTTCCAAATCACTGAATCAATCAACCATTCATTGATAATGAGCTACAATCTCATAACAAGTTGTTCTGAGGTTCCTTATCACTAAGTCGGTCAACTATTCATTGATAATGAGCTACAATCTCATAACAAGTCATTCTGAGGTTTCACATCACTGAATCAGTCAATCATTCATTGCTAATGAACTACAATCACACAACAAGTCATTCTAAGGTTCCACATCACTAAATGAGTCAACCATTTGTTGATAATGAGCTATAATCTCATAACAAGCCGTTCTGAGGTTCTAGTTCACCGAATCAGTCAAGCGTTCACTGATAATGAGCTGTAATATCATAACAAGTTATTCTGAGGTTCCACATTGCTAAATCAGCCAACCATTCATTGATAATGAGTTGCCATCTATTAACAAGCCATTTTGAGGTTTTAAATCGCCGAATCAGTCAACCTTTTATTGATAATGAGCTGTAATCTCATAAAAAGCCATTCTAAGGTTCTAGATCACTGAATCAGTCAACTGTTCACTGATAATGAGCTGTAATCTCATAACAAGCCATTCTTAGGTTCCACATCATCAAATTGGTCAACCATTCATTGATAATGAGCTACAATCTCATAACAAGTCATTCTACAGTTTCACATCACTGAATCGGTCAACCGTTCACTGATAATGAGCTATAATACCATAATAAGCCCTTGTGAGGTTCTAGATCACCAAATCAGTCAACTGTTCACTGATAATGAGCTATAATCTCATAACGAGTTGTTTTGAGGTTCTACATCACTGAATCAGTCAACCATTCACTGATAATGAGTTGTAATATCATAATAAGCCATTCTAAGGTTCTAGATCACCACATCAGTCAACCGTTCATTGATAATGAGCTATAATCTCAAAAAAAGCCATTCTGAGGTTCTAGATCACCAAATTGGTCAACCATTCATTGATAATGAGCTATAATCTCACAACAAGCCATTCTAAAGTTCTAGATGGCTGAATGGGTCAACTGTTCACTGATAATGAGCTGTAATCTCATAACAAGCTATTCTGAGGTTTCACATCATCGAATCGGTCAACCGTTCACTGATAATGAGTTGTAATCTCATAACAAGCCATTCTAAGGTTCTAGATCACTGAGTCAGTCTACCGTTCATTGATAATGAGCTATAATCTCATAACAAGCCATTCTAAGGTTCCACATCACCGAATCGGTCAACCATTCAGTGATAATGAGTTGTAATCTCATAACAAGCCATTTTGAGGTTCTAGATCACTGAATCGGTCAACCATTCATTGATAATGAGCTTTAATCTCATAACAAGCTATTTTGAGGTTTTAGATCACTGAATCGGTATATCATTCACTGATAATGAGCTATAATCTCATAACAAGCCATTGTAAAGTTCCATATCACTGAATTGGTCAACCATTCATTCATAATGAGCTATAATCTCATAACAAGTCATTCTGAGGTTCCACATCATTGAATCAGTCAACCGTTTACTAATAATGAGTTGCAATCTCATAATAAGTTGTTTTGAGGTTCTAGATCACTGAATCAGTCAACTATTTGCTGATAATGAGCTGTAATCTCATAACAAGCTATTCTGAGGTTCCACATCCCTGAATTGGTCAATATTTCACTGATAATGAGCTGTAATCTCATAACAAGCTATTCTAAGGTACTAGATCGCTTAATTGGTCAATCGTTCATTGATAATGAGCTGTAATCTCATAACAAGTTGTTCTGAGGTTCCACATCACTGAATTAGTCAGCCGTTCATTGATAATGAGCTACAATTTCATAATAAGTCATTCTGAGCTTCCACATCACCAAATCGGTCAACTATTCATTGATAATGAGCTACAATCTCATAACAAGTTGTTCTGAGGTTCCACATCACTGAATCGGTCAAACTATTCATTGATAATAAGCTGTAATCTCATAACAAGCTATTCTCAGGTTCTAGATCACCTAATCGATCAACCGTTCACTGATAATGAGCTGTAATCTCATAACAAGCAATTCTGAGGTTTCACATCACTGAATTGGTCAGCCATTCATTGATAATAAGCTACAATCTCATAACAAGTCATTCTAAAGTTTCACATCGCTGAATTGGTCAACCTTTCATTAATAATGAGCTACAATCTCATAACAAGTCATTATGAGGTTCCACATCACCGAATCGGTGAATCGTTCACTGATAATGAGCTGTAATTTCATAACAAGTCATTCTAAGGTTCTAGATCGCCGAATCAGTCAACCATTCACTGATAATGAGTTGTAATCTCATAACAAGCCATTCTGAGGTTCCACATCGCCAAATGGGTCAACCATTCATTGATAATGAGCTACAATCTCATGACAAGTCATTCTAATGTTCCACATCGCCGAATCGATCAACCGTTCACTGATAATGAGCTTTAATCTCATAACAAGTTGTTCTAAGGTTCTAGATCACTGAATCGGTCAACCGTTCACTGATAATGAGCTTTAATCTCATAACAAACTATTCTGAGGTTCCACATCGCCAAATCAGTCAACCATTCAGTGATAATGAGCTGTAATCTCATAACATATTGTTCTGAGGTTCTAGATCACCAAATTGGTCAACCATTCATTGATAATGAGCTATAATCTCATAACAAGTTATTCTAAGGTTCCACATTACTAAATCAGTCAACCATTCATTGATAATAAGCTACAATCTCATAACAAGTTGTTCTGAGGTTCCACATCACTAAATCAGTCAACCCTTTGCTGATAATGAGTTGTAATCTCATAACAAGCCATTCTGAGGTTCTAGATCGCCGAATCAGTCAACTGTTCACTGATAATGAGTTATAATCTCATAACAAGCCGTTCTAAGGTTCCACATTTCTAAATCGGTCAACCATTTGTTGATAATGAGTTGTAATCTCATAACAAGACATTTTAAGGTTCTAGATCACCGAATCGGTCAACCGTTTGCTGATAATGAGTTATAATCTCATAATAAGCCATTTTGAGGTTCCACATTGCTAAATCGGTAAACCATTTGCTGTTAATGAGCTGTAATCTCATAACAAATCATTCTAAAGTTCTAGATCACCGCATCAGTCAACTGTTCACTGATAATGAGCTATAATCTCATAACAAGCTGTTCTAAGGTTCCACATTGCTAAATTGGTCAACCATTCATTGATAATGAGCTACAGTCTGATAACAAGTCATTATGAGGTTCCACAATGCTGAATCGGTCAACCGTTCAGTGATAATGAGTTGCAATCTCTTAAAAAGCTGTTCTAAGGTTCTAGATCACCAAATCGGTCAACCATTCATTGATAATGAGTTGTAATCTCATAACAAGCTATTTCTGAGGTTCCACATTGCCAAATCGGTCAACCGTTCACTGATAATAAGTTGTAATCTCATAACAAGCCATTCTAAGGTTCTAGATTGTCAAATTGATCAACCATTCATTGATAATGAGCTATAATCTCATAATAAGTCATTCTAAGGTTCCACATTGCCAAATCGGTCAACCATTCATTGATAATGAGCTACAATCTCATAACAAGTTGTTCTGAGGTTCCACATCGCTGAATCGGTTAACCTTTCATTGATAATGAGCTACAATCTCATAACAAGTCATTTTGAGGTTCCACATCTCTGAATCGGTCAACCGTTCATTGATAATGAGTTGTAATCTCATAACAAGCCATTCTAAAGTTCTAGATCACCGAATTGATCAACCATTCAATGATAATGAGCTATAATCTCATAACAAGCTATTCTGAGGTTCTACATCACCAAATCGGTCAACCGTTCATTGATAATGAGCTATAATATCACAATAAGTCATTCTAAGGTTCCACATTGTCGAATCGGCAAACTGTTTGCTAATAATGACCTATAATCTCAAAACAAGCCATTCTGAGGTTCTAGATCACAAAATCGGTCAACTGTTGACTGATAATGAGCTGTAATCTCATAACAAGCTATTCTGAGGTTCCACATTGCCAAATCGGTCAACCATTTGATGATAGTGAGCTGTAATCTCACAACAAGCTGTTCTAAGGTTCTAGATCGCTGAATCGGTCAACTGTTCATTGATAATGATCTGTAATCTCATAACAAGCCATTTTGAGGTTCCACATCGCTGAATTGGTCAGTTGTTCACTGATAATAAGCTATAATCTCATAACAAGCCATTCTAAGGTTCTAGATCACCGAATCGGTCAACCATTCACTGAAAATGAGCTGTAATCTCATAACAAGCTATTCTGAGGTTCCACATCTCTGAATTGGTCAACCATTCATTGATAATGAGCTACAATATCATAATAAGTCATTCTGAGGTTCCACATCACCGAATCGGTCAACCATTCATTGATAATGAGCTACAATCTCATAACAAGTCATTCTGAGGTTCCACATCACCGAATCGGTCAATCCTTCATTGATAATGAGCTGTAATCTCATAACAAGCCATTCTAAGGTTCCAAATCGCCGAATCGATCAACCGTTCATTGATAATGACCTATAATCTCATAACTAGTTGTTCTGAGGTTCTACATCACCGAATTGATTAACTGTTCATTGACAATGAGCTAAAATCTCATAACAAGTCATTCTAAGGTTCCACATGACTGAATCGATCAACCATTTGCTGATAATGAGCTATAATCTTATAACAAGCTCCATTCTGAGGTTCTAGATCACTGACTCAGTCAATCGTTCACTAATAATGAGCTGTAATCTCATAACAAATTATTCTGAGGTTCTTCATCGCTGAATTAGTTAATCGTTCATTGATAATGAACTACAATCTCATAACAAGTCATTCTAAGGTTCTACATCACTGAATGAGTCAACCGTTCACTGATAATGAGCTGTAATCTCATAACAAGCTATTCTGAGGTTCTAGATCACCGAATCAGTCAACCGTTCACTGATAATGAGCTGTAATAGCATAACAAGTTGTTCTGAGGTTTCACATCACTAAATTGGTCAACCATTCACTGATAATGAGTTGTAATCTCATAACAAGCCATTTTGAGGTTCTAAATCTTTGAATCAGTCAACCGTTCATTAATAATGAGCTGTAATCTCATAACAAGCCATTTTGAGGTTCCACATCGCTAAATCAGTCACCGTTCATTGATAATAAGCTACAATCTCATAACAAGTTATTCTGAGGTTCCACATCACTGAATTGGTCACCCGTTCCATGATAATGAGTTGTAATCTCATAACAAGTCATTCTGAGGTTCTAGATCACCGAATTAGTCAATGGTTCATTGATAATGAGCTACAATCTCATAACAAGTCATTCTGAGGTTCCACATCGCCGAATCAGTCGACCATTCATTGATAATGAGCTACAATCTCATAATAATTCATTCCGAGGTTCCACATCACCGAATCGGTCAACTGTTCACTAATAATGAGCTGTAATCTCATAACAAGCCGCTCTATGGTTCTATATCACCAAATCGGTCAACCGTTTAGTGATAATGAGCTATAATCTCCTAACAAGCTGTTCTGATTTTCCACATTGCCGAATCGGTCAACCGTTCACTGATAATGAGCTGTAATATCATAACAAGTTGTTCTGAGGTTCCACATCGCCGAATAGGTCAACCATTCGGTGATAATGAGTTGCAATCTCATAACAAGCCATTGTGAGGTTCTAGATCGCCGAATCGGTCAACCATTCACTGATAATGTGCTGTAATCTCATAACAAGCTATTCTGAGGTTCCACATCGCTAAATCGGTCAACTATTCACTGATAATGAGCTGTAATCTAATAACAAGCCATTCTGAGGATCTAGATCACCGAACTGGTCAACCGTTGATTGATAATGAGCTGTAATCTCATAACAAGCCATTCTGAGGTTCCACATCACTAAATTGATCAACCATTTATTGGTAATGAGTTGTAATCTCATAACAAGCCATTCTGAGGTTCTAGATCTCTTAATTGGTCAACCGTTCACTGATAATGAGTTGCAATCTCATAACTAGTTTTTCTGAGGTTCCACATCGCCGAATCAAGCAACTATTCATTGATAATGAACTATAATCTCATAACAAGTGATTCTGAGGTTCCACATCACTGAATCGGTCAACCGTTCATTGATAATGAGCTACAATCTCATAACAAGTCATTTTGACATTCCAGATTGCCAAATCAGTCAACCGTGCGCTGATAATGAACCTTTATCTCATAATAAGCCATTCTGAGGTTCTAGATTGCGAAATCAGTCAACGGTTCACTGATATGAGCTGTAATATCATAACAAGTCCTTCAAAATTTCTACATCACCAAATCAATCAACCATTCATTGATAATGAGCTGTAATCTTATAACAAGCCATTTAGAGGTTCTAGATCGCTGAATTGGTCAACCATTCACTAATAATGAGTTGTAATCTCATAACAAGTTGTTATGAGGTTCCATGTCACCGAATCAGTCAACCATTCACTGATAATGAGCTATAATCTCATAACAAGCCGTTCTAAGGTTCTAGATCACTGAATCGGTCAACCGTTCACTGATAATAAGCTGTAATCTAATAACAAGTTGTTCTGAGGTTCCACATCACCGAATCAGTCAACCATTCATTGATAATGAGCTACAATCTCATAACAAGTCATTCTGAGGTTCCACATCACTGAATTGGTCAACCGTTCACTGATAATAAGCTATAATCTCATAACAAGGCATTCTGAGGTTCTAGATCACCAAATCAGTCAACCATTCACTGATAATGATCTATAATCTCATAACAAGCCATTCTGAGGTTCCACATCGCTGAATCGGTCAACCATTCATTGATAATGAGCTACAATCTGACAACAAGTCATTCTAAGGTTCCACATCACTAAAACGGTCAACTATTCGCTGATAATGAGCTATAATCTCATAACAAATTGTTCTGAGGTTCTAGATCATCGAATCGGTTAACCATTCACTGATAATGAGCAGTAATCTCATAACAAGTTGTTCTAAGGTTCCACATCATAGAATCGGTCAACTGTTCATTGATAATGAGCTACAATCTCATAACAAGTCATTTTGAGGTTCCACATCACCGAATCAGTCAACTGTTCATTGATAATGAGCTATAATCTCATAACAAATTGTTCTGAGGTTCCACATCACCGAATTGGTCAACCATTCACTGATAATGAGCTATAATCTCATAAGAATCTATTATGAGGTTCTAGATCACTGAATCGATCAACCATTCATTGATAATGAGCTATAATCTCATACCAAGTCATTCTGAGGTTCCACATCACTGAATCGGTCAACCGTTCATTGATAATGAGCTGCAATCTCATAATAAAGTCATTCTAAGGTTCCACATCGCAAAATCGGTCAACCGTTCACTGATAATGACCTATAATCTCATAACAAGCTGTTCTAAGGTTGTAGATTGCTGAATCGGTCAACCGTTCACTGATAATGAGCTGTAATCTCATAACAAGCTATTGTAAGGTTCCACATCACCTAATCAGTTAACCGTTCACTGATAATGAGTTGTAATGTCATAACAAGCTATTTTGAACTTCTAGATCACCGAATCGGTCAACCGTTCATTGATAATGAGCTGTAATCTCATAATAAGTCATTCTAAAATTCTAGATCACTGAATCAGTCAACCGTTCATTGATAATGAACTACAATCTCATAACAAGTTGTTTTGAGGTTTCACATCACTGAATTGGTCAACCATTCATTGATAATGAGTTGTAATCTCATAACAAGCCATTCTGAGGTTCTAGATCGCCAAATGGGTCAACCATTCACTGATAATGAGCTGTAATGTAATAACTAGTTGTTCTAAGGTTCCACATCGCCGAATCGGTCAACCGTTCACTAATAATGAGCTATAATCTCATAACAAGCCATTCTGAGTTTCTAGATCACCAAATCGGTCAATCGTTCATTGATAATAACCTGTAATCTCATAACAAGCCATTCTGAGGTTCCACATTGCCGAGTCTGTCAACCATTCATTGATAATGAGCTACAATCTCATAACAAGTCATACTAAGGTTCCACATCACCGAATCACTCAACCATTCATTGATAATGAGGTACAACCTCATAACAAGTCATTATGAGGTTTCACATCACTAAATTGGTCAACTGTTAGCTAATAATGAGTTGTAATCTCATAATAAGCCATTTTGAGGTTCTAGATCACTGAATTGGTCAACTGTTCACTGATAATGAGCTATAATCTAATAACAATCTATTCTGAGGTTTCACATTGCCGAATCGGTCAACTAGTCATTGATAATGAGCTACAATCTCATAACAAGTCATTCTGAGGTTCCACATCACTGAATCAGTCAACCATTCATTGATAAAAAACTACAATCTCATAAAAAGTCATTTTGAGGTTCCACATTACTGAATCGGTCAACCGTTCGCTGATAATGACCTGTAATATCATAACAAGCCATTCTGAGGTTCTAGATGGCTAAATCAGTCAACCGTTCACTGACAATGAGCTATAATCTCATAACAAGCTATTTTGAGGTTCCACATCACCGAATCGGTCAACCATTCATTGATAATGAGCTACAATCTCATAACGAGTCACTCTAAGGTTCCACATCACTGAATCAGTCAACCAGTTGTTGATAATGAGTTGTAATCTCATAACAAGCCATTCTGACGTTCTAGATCACTGAATTGGTCAACCATTCATTGATAATGAGCTACAATCTCATAACAAGTTGTTCTGAGGTTCTACATCACTGAATTGGTCAACCATTCACTGATAATGAGTTGTAATCTGATAACAAGCTGTTCTGAGGTTCTAGATAGCCGAATCAGTCAATCATTTGCTGATAATGAGCTGTAATCTCATAACAATCCATTCTAAGGTTCCACATCGCCGAATCGGTCAACCATTTGCTGATAATGAGTTGTAATCTCATAACAAGCCATTCTGAGGTTCTAGATCACCGAATCGGTCAACTATTCACTGATAATGAGCTGTAATCTCATAATAATTCATTCTGAGCTTCCACATCATCAAAACTGTCAACCGTTCACTAATAATGAGTTGTAATCTCATAACAAGCCATTCTGAGTTTCTAAATCACCAAATCGGTCAACCATTCATTGATAATAAGCTGTAATCTCATAACAAGCCATTCTGAGGTTCCACATCACCGAATCGGTCAACTGTTCATTGATAATGAGCTACAATCTTATAACAAGTCATTCTAGGGTTTCACATCACCGAATCAGTCAACCGTTTGCTGATAATAAGTCACAATCTCATAACAAGCTATTCTGAGGTTCTAAATTACCAAATCAGTCAACCATTCATTGATAATGAGCTACAATCCCATAACAAGTTATTCTGAGGTTTGACATCGCTGAATCAGTAGACCGTTCATTGATAATGAGCTACAATCTCATAACAAGTCATTCTAAGGTTCTACATCACCGAATCGGTCAACCATTCACTGATAATGAGTTGTAATCTCCTAACAAGCCATTCTGAGGTTCTAGATTGCTAAATCGGTCAACCATTCACTGATAATGAGCTATAATCTCATAACAAGCTGTTCTGAGGTTTCACATCGCTGAATCAGTCAACTATTCATTGATAAAGAGCTACAATCTTATAACAAGTCATTCTAAGGTTCCACATCGCCGAATCGGTCAACCGTTTGCTGATAATGAGATGCAATCTCATAACAAGTCATTCTAAGTTTCTAGATCACCGAATTGGTCAACTGTTTACTGATAACGAGTTGTAATCTCATAACAAGCTATTTTGAGGTTCCACATCACTCAATCGGTCAAGCGTTTGTTGATAATGAGCTATAATCTCATAGCAAGCCATTTTGAGGATCTAGATCGCCGAATCGGTCAACTATTTTTTGGTAATGAGCTGTAATCTCATAACAAGCCATTCTGAGGTTCTAGTTTGCTGAATCGGTCAACCGTTCACTGATAATGAGCTACAATCTCATAACAAGCCATTCTAAGGTTCTAGATCACCAAATTGGTCAACCATTCACTGATAATGAGCTATAATCTCATAACAAGCAATTTTGAGGTTCCACATCTCTGAGTCAGTCAACTGTTCATTTATAATGAGCTACAATCTCATAAAAAGTCATTCTGAGGTTCCATAATGCTGAATCGGTTAACCGTTCATTTATAATGAGCTACAATCTCATAACAAGTCATTTTGACGTTCCACATTGCCAAATCGGTCAATCATTTGTTGATAATGCGCTGTAATCTCATAACTAGTCATTCTGAGGTTCTAGATTGCAAAATTGGTCAATCGTTCACTGATAATGAGTTGTAATCTCATAACAAGCTATTTTGAGGTTTCACATCACTGAATCGATCAATCATTCATTGATAATGAGCTATAATCTCACAAGTCATTCTAAGGTTCCACATCGCTGAATCAGTCAACCGTTTGCTGATAATGAGTTGTAATCTCATAACAAGACATTCTAAGGTTCTAGATTATTGAATCGATCAACCGTTCACTGATATTGAGCTGTAATCTCATAACAAGCTATTCTAAGGTTCCACATCACTGAATCAGTCAACCGTTTGCTGATAATGAGCTGTAATGTTATAACAAGCCATTCTGAGGTTCTAGATCACCGAATCGGTCAACCATTCATTGATAATGATCTGTAATCTCATAACAAGCCATTCTAAGGTTCCACATCACCGAATCGGTCAACCGTTCATTGATAATGAGCTATAATCTCATAACAAGTTGTTCTAAGGTTTTGCATCGCCGAATCGATCAATCGTTCATTGATAATGATTTGTAATCTCATAACAAGCCATTCTGAGGTCCTAGATCACTGAATCAGTCAATAGTTCTTTGATAATAAGCTATAATCTCATAACAAGATGTTCTAAGGTTCCACATTGCCGAATCGGTCAACCATTCACTAATAATGAGCTGTAATCTCATAACAATTTGATCTGAGGTTTTATATTGCCAAATCAGTCAACCGTTCATTGATAATGAGCTGTAATCTCATAATAATCTATTCTTAGGTTCTACATCACTAAATCGGTCAACCATTCATTGATGATGAGCTACAATCTTGTAACAAGCCATTCTAAGGTTCCACATCACCGAATCGGTCAACCGTTCATTGATAATGAGCTAAAATCTCATAACAAGTCATTTTGAGGTTTCACATCACTGAATTAGTCAACTGTTTATTGATAATGACCTATAATCTCATAACAATCTATTGTGAGGTTCTAGATCACTAAATCGGTCAACCGTTCACTGATAATGAGCTGTAATCTCATAACAAACCATTATGAGGTTTCACATCGCCAAAATGGTCAACCATTCATTAGTAATGAGCTATAATCTCATAGCAAGTCATTTTGAGGTTTTGCATCGCCGAATCGGTCAACGATTGATTGATAATGAGCTACAATCTCATAACAAGTCGTTCTAAGGTTCCACATCGCCGAATCGTTCAACTGTTAACTGATAATGAGCTGTAATCTCATAACAAGTCATTTTAAGGTTCTAGATCACCAAATTGGTCAACCGTTCAGTGATAATGAGTTGTAATCTCATAACAAGCTGTTCTAAGTTTACACATCACTGAATCGGTCAACCATTCATTGATAATGAGCTACAATCTTATAGCAAGTCATTCTAAGGTTCTAGGTCACCGAATCGGTCAACTGTTCACTGATAATGAGCTGTAATCTCATAACAAGCCATTTTAAGGTTCCACATCGATGAATCGGTCAACTGTTCATTGATAATGAGCTATAATCTCATAACAATTCATTTTGCGGTTCCACATCGTTGAATCAGTCATTCATTTATTGATAATGAGCCACAATCTTATAACAAGTCATTCTGAGGTTCCACATCGCCGAATTTGTCAACCGTTTGCTGATAATAAGCTGTAATCTCATAACAAGCTATTCTTTGGTTCTAGATCACTGAATCGGTCAACCATTCACTGATAATGAGTTGTAATCTCATAACAAGCTATTCTGAGCTTCCACTCACCAAATCGATCAACTGTTCATTGATAATGAGCTCTAATCTGATAACAAGCCATTCTAAGGTTCTAGATCACCGAATCAGTCAACTGTTCATTGACAATGATCTACAATCTCATAACAAGTCATTCTGAGGTTTCACATCACCAAATTGGTCAACTATTTGTTGATAATGAGATACAATCTCATAACAAGCTGTTTTGAGGATCTAGATTGCCAAATCGATCAACCGTTCACTGATAATGAGCTGTAATCTCATAACAAGCTATTCTAAGGTTCCACATTGGTGAATCGTTCAACCGTTCACTAATAATGAGTTATAATCTCATAACAAGCCATTCTATGGTTCTAGATTGCTGAATCAGTCAACCATTCATTGATAATGAGTTATAATTTCATAACAAGCCATTTTGAGGTTCCACATCATCGAATTGGTCAACTATTCATTGATAATGAGCTACAATCACATAACAAGTCATTCTAAGGTTCCACATCACCGAATCGATCAACCATTCATTAATAATGAGGTATAATCTCATAACAAATCATTCTAAGGTTTCACATCGTCGAATCGGTTAACCGTTCATTGATAATGAGCTATAATCTCATAAAAAATCATTTTGAGGTTTTAGATCACTGAATCGGTCAACTATTCATTGATAATGAGCTACAATCTCATAACAAGTCATTATGAGGTTCCACATCACCGAATCGGTCAACTATTTGTTGATAATGAGTTGCAATCTCATAACAAGCCATTTTGAGGATCTAGATTGCCGAATCAATCAACCGTTCACTGATAATGAGCTATAATCTCATAACAAGCTATTCTAAGGTTCCACATCAGTGAATCGTTCAACCGTTCACTAATAATGAGCTATAATCTTGTAACAAGCTATTCTATGGTTTTAGATCATTGATTCGGTCAACCATTCATTGATACTGAGTTGTAATCTTATAACAAGCCATTCTAAGCTTCCACATCATCAAATCAGTCAACCGTTCATTGATAATGAGCTACAATCACATAACAAGTCATTCTGAGGTTCCACAACACTGAATCAGTCAACCGTTCATTGATAATGAGCTATAATCTCATAACAAATCATTCTGAGGTTCCACATCACCGAATTAGTTAACCGTTCATTGATAATGAGTTGTAATCTCATAACAAGTCATTTTGAGGCTCTAGATAACTGAATCAATCAACCGTTCATTGATAATGAGCTGTAATCTCATAACAAGCCATTCTGAAGTTCCACATTACCAAATTGGTCAACCATTCATTGATAATGAGCGACAATCTCATAATAAGTCATTCTGAGGTTCCACATCACTGAATCGGTCAACCGTTCATTAATAATAAGCTACAATCTCATAACAAGTCATTTTGAGGTTCCACATCCCTGAATCGGTCAACCGTTCACTGATAATGAGTTGTAATCTCATAACAAGCCATTCTGAGGTTCTAGATCACCAAATCAGTCAACCATTCACTTATAATGAGCTATAATCTCATAACAAGCCATTTTAAGGTTCTACATCGCTAAATCGGTTAACCATTCATTGATAATGAGCTACAATCTCATAACAAGTCATTCTAAAGTTTCACATCACCGAATTGGTCAACCGTTTGCTGATAATGAGCTATAATCTCATAACAAGCCATTCTAAGGTTCTAGATGGCTGAATCGGTCAACCGTTCACTAATAATGAGTTGTAATCTCATTAGAAGTTGTTATGAGGTTCCACATCACCAAATCGGTCAATCATTCACTGATAATGAGTTGTAATTTCATAACAAGCCATTCTGAGGTTCTAGATCATCAAATCGGTCAACCATTTATTGATAATGACCTGTAATCTCATAACAAGTCATTTTGAGGTTCCACATCACTGAATCGGTCAACCGTTCATTGATAATGAGCTACAAACTCATAACAAGTTATTTTGAGGTTCCACATTGCTGAATCGGTCACCGTTCATTAATAATGAGCTATAATTTTATAACAAGTTGTTCTGAGGTTCCACATCACCAAATCGGTCACCCGTTCACTGATAATGAGTTATAATCTTATAACGAGCCATTCTGAGGTTCTAGATCACTGAATCAGTCAATCGTTTGCTGATAATGTGCTATAATCTCATAACGAGCCATACTAAGGTTCCACATCACCGAATCGGTCAACCGTTTGTTGATAATGAGCTGTAATCTCATAACAAGCTATTTTGAGGTTCTAGATCACCAAATTGGTTAACCGTTTGTTGATAATGAGCTGTAATCTTATAACAAGCCATTCTAAGGTTCTACATCACCGAATTAGTCAACTATTCATTGATAATGAGCTACAATCTCATAACAAGTCATTCTAAGGTTCTATATCACTGAATCGGTCAACCATTTGGTGATAATGAGTTGCAATCTTATAACAAGCCAATCTAAGGTTCTAGATCACCGAATCGGTCAACCATTCACTAATAATGAGCTATAATCTCATAACAAGCTATTCTGAGGTTCCACATCGCTGAATCGGTCAACCATTTGCTGATAATGAGTTATAATCTTATAACAAGCCATTTTGAGGTTCTAAATTGCTAGATCGGTCAACCATTGATTGATAATGAGTTGTAATCTCATAACAAGCCGTTCTAAGGTTTCACATCACTGAATCAGTCAACCCTTCATTGATAATGAGCTACAATCTCATAACAAGTAATTCTAAGGTTCCACATCGCCGAATCGGTCAACCATTCACTGATAATGAGTTACAATCTCATAACAGATTTTTCTGAGGTTCTAGATCACCAAATCGGTCAACCATTCACTGATAATGAGTTGTAATCTCATAACAAGCTGTTCTGTGGTTCCACATCAGCAAATCGGTCAACCGTTGGTTGATAATGAGATGTAATCTCATAACAAGCCATTCTAAGGTTCTAGATAACCGAATCGGTCAATCGTTCATTAATAATGAGCTATAATCTCATAACAAGCTATTTTGAGGTTCTACATAACTGAATCGATCAACCATTCATTGATAATGAGCTAAATCTCATAACAAGTCATTCTGAGGTTCCACATCACTGAATCGGTCAACCGTTCTTTGATAATGAGCTACAATCTCATAAAAAGTCATTCTGAGGTTTGACATCACCGAATCGATCAACCATTTGCTGATAATGAGCTATAATCTCATAACAAGCCGTTCTAAGGTTCTAGATCCCTGAATCGGTCAACCGTTCACTGATAATGAGCTGTAATCTCATACCAAGCCATTCTAAGGTTCCACATCAGCAAATCGGTTAACTGTTCATTGATAATGAGCTACAATCTTATAACAAGTCATTATAAGGTTCCACATCACCGAATCAGTCAACCACTCATTGATAATGAGTTACAATCTCATAACAAGCTATTCTAAGGTTCTAGATCTCCGAATCAGTCAACCATTCATTGATAATGAGCTATAATCTCATAATAAGCTGTTCTGAGGTTCCACATCAGCGAATCAGTTAACCATTCATTGATAATAAGCTACAATCTCATAACAAGTCATTCCAAGGTTCTACATTGCCGAATTGGTCAACCATTCATTGATAATGAGCTACAATCTCATAACAAGTCCTTTCTAAGGTTCCACATCGCTGAATCAGTCAATAGTTCACTGATAATGAGCTGTATTCTCAAAACAAGTCATTCTAAGGTTCTTGATCACTATATCGGTCAACCATTCACTGATAATGAGCTGTAATCTCATAACAACCTATTCTGAGGTTTCACATCACCGACTTGGTCAACCATTCATTGATAATGAGCTATAATCTTATAACAAGTCATTCTGAGGTTCCACATCACCGAATCAGTCAACCATTCATTGATAATGAGCCACAATCTCATAACAAGTCATTCTAAGGTTCCACATTACCGAATCGGTCAACCGTTTGATGATAATGGGCTGTAATCTCATAACAAGCCGCTCTGAGGTTCTAGATCACCGAATCGGTCAATCATTCACTGATAATGAGCTGTAATCTCATAATAAGCCGTTCTGAGGTTCCACAATGCCAAATCGAACAACTGTTCATTGATAATGATCTACAATCTCATAACAAGTCATTCTAAGGTTCTACATTGCCGAATTAGTCAACCATTCACTGATAATGAGCTGTAATCTCATATAAGGCCATTCTGAGGTTCTAGCTCACCGAATCGGTCAACCGTTCACTGATAATGAGCTGTAATCTCATAACAAGCTATTCTGAGGTTCCAGATCATTGAATCGGTCAACCATTCAATGATAATAAGATGTAATCTCATAACAAGCAGTTCTGAGGTTCTAGATCACCGAATCAGTCAACCATTCATTGATAATGAGTTGTAATCTCATAACATGCCATTCTAAGGTTCCACATCGCCGAATCGGTCAACTGTTCATTGATAATGAGCTAAAATCTCATAACAAGTTATTCTAAGGTTCCACATCGCTGAATCGGTCAACCATTCACTGATAATGAGTTGTAATCTCATAACAAGCCATTTTGAGGTTCTAGATCGCCAAATCGGTCAACTGTCAGTTGATAATGAGTTGTAATCTCATAACAAGCCGTTCTAATATTCCACATCACTGAATTGGTCAACCATTTGTTGATAATGAGTTTTAATCTCATAACAAGCCATTCTAAGGTTCTAGACTATTGAATCAGTCAACCGTTCACTAATAATGAGCTATAATCTCATAACAAGCCATTTTGAGGTTGCACATCACTGAATCGGTGAACCATTTGCTGATAATGAGCTATAATCTCATAACAAGTCATTTTTAGGTTCTAGATCGCCCAATTGGTCAACCGTTCACTGGTAATGAGCTATAATCTCATAACAAGTCATTTTGAGGTTCCACATCACTAAATCAGTCAACTGTTTATTGATAATAAGCTACAATCTCATAACAAGTCATTTTGAGGTTCTACATCACCAAATCGGTCAACCATTCACTGATAATGAGTTTCTATCTCATAACAAGCCATTTTGAGGTTCTAGATCACCGAATCGGTCAATTGTTTGCTGATAATGAGCTATAATATCATAACAAGCTATTCTGAGGTTCCATATCACCGAATCGATCAACCATTTACTGATAATGAGCTGTAATCTCATAACAAGCTGTTCTGAGGTTCTAGATCACCAAATTGGTCAACCGTTCATTGATAATGAGTTGTAATCTCATAACAAGCCATTCTAATATTCTACATCGCCGAATCGTTCAACCATTCATTGATAATAAGCTACAATCTCATAACAAGTCATTTTAAGGTTCCACATCGCTGAATCGGTCAACCGTTCGCTAATAATGAGCTGTAATCTCATAATAAGCCATTTTGAGGTTCTAGATCATTGAATCAGTCAACCATTCACTGATTATAAGCTGTAATCTCATAACAAGCTATTTTAAGGTTTTACATTGCTGAATCGGTCAACTATTCATTGATAATGAGCTACAATCTCATAATAAGTCATTCTGAGGTTCCAGATTGCTGAATCGGTCAACTATTAATTGATAATGAGCTACAATCTCATAACAAGTCATTTTGAGGTTCTACATCACCGAATCATTCAACCATTCACTGATAATGAGCTGTAATCTCATAACAAGCCATTCTGAGGTTTTAGATTATTGAATCGGTCAACCGTTCACTGATAATGAGTTGTAATCTCATAACAAGCCGTTCTGCAGTTCCACATCACCAAATCGGTCAACCATTCATTGATAATGAGCTACAATCTCATAACAAGTCATTCTAAGGTTCCACATCACTGAATCGGTTAACCGTTCACTAATAATGAGTTGTAATCTCATAACAAGTTGTTCTAAGGTTCTAGATCACCAAATCGGTCAACCATTCATTGATAATGAGCTACAATCTCATAATAAGTTGTTCTGAGGTTCCACATTATCAAATCAGTCAACCATTCACTGATAATGAGCTGTAATCTTATAACAAGTTGTTCTGAGGTTCTAGATTGCCGAATCAGTCAACCATTCACTGATAATGAGCTGTAATCTCATAACAAGCCATTCTGAGGTTCCACATCACCAAATTGGTCAACCATTTGCTGATAATGAGTTGTAATCTCATAACAAGCCATTCTGAGGTTCTAGATCACCGAATCAGTCAACTATTTGCTGATAATGAGCTGTAATCTCATAACAAGTCATTCTAAGCTTCCACATCGCCGAAACGGTCAACTATTTGCTGATAATGAGTTGTAATCTCATAACAAGCCATTCTAAGGTTCTAGAACACTGAATTGGTCAACCGTTCACTGATAATGAGCTATAATCTTATAAGAAGTCGTTCTGAGGTTCCACATCACTGAATCAGTCAACCGTTCATTGATAATGAGCTATAATCTCATAACAAGTCATGATGAGGTTCCACATCACCAAATCGGTCAACCATTCGTTGATAATGAGTCGCAATCTCATAACAAGCCATTCTGAGGTTCTAGATCACCAAATTGGTCAATCATTTGTTGATAATGTGCTACAATCTCATAATAAGTCATTCTAAGGTTCCACATCATCGAATCAATCAACCGTTCATTGATAATGATCTATAATCTCATAACAAGTCATTCTGAGGTTCCACATCACCAAATGGGTCAACCGTTCACTGATAATGAGCTATAATCTCATAACAAGCCTTTCAAGGTTCTAGATCACCAAATCAGTCAACCGTTCATTGATAATGAGCTGTAATCTCATAACAAGCCATTCTGAGTTTCCACATCGCCGAATTGGTCAACCATTTATTTATAATGAGCTACAATCTCATAACAAGTCATTCTGAGGTTCCCCATCACTGTATCGGTCAATAGTTCATTGATAATGAGCTACAATCTCACAAGTCCTTTTGAGGTTCCACATCGCCGAATAAGTCAACCGTTCACTGATAATGAGGAGTTTATCATAACAAGCCATTCTGAGGTTCTAGATCGCCAAATCGGTCAACTGTTCACTGATAATGAGCTGTAATCTCATAACAAGCCATTCTTAGGTTCCACATCACCAAATCGGTCAACTGTTCATTTATAATGAGCTACAATCTCATAACAAGTCATTCTACAATTCCACATCACCGAATCGGTCAACAGTTCACTGATAATGAGCGGTAATCTCATAATAAGCTATTTTAAGGTTCTAGATCACCGAATTCGTCAACCGTTCCCTGATAATTAGCTATAATCTTATAAAAAGTTGTTTTGAGGTTCCACATCACTGAATCAGTCAACCATTCACTGATAATAAGCTGTAATCTCATAACATGTCATTCTAAGGTTCTAGATTACCGCATCGATCAATCATTTGTTGATAATGAGCTGTAATCTCATAACAAGCCATTTTGAGGTTCCACATCACTGCATCAGTCAACCATTCACTAATAATGAGTTGTAATCTTATAACAAGCCATTCTGAGGTTCTAGATCGCTAAATCGGTCAACCATTCATTGATAATGAGCTATAATCTTATAACAAGCCATTCTAAGGTTCTAGATCGCTAAATCAGTCAATTGTTCACTGATAATGAGCTGTAATCTTATAACAAGCTATTCTGAGGTTCCACATCACCAAATCGGTCAACCATTCACTGATAACGAGTTGTAATCTCATAACAAGCCATTCTAAGGTTCTAGATCACTAAAATGGTCAATCGTTCATTGATAATGAGTTATAATCTCATAACAAGTCATTGTAAGGTTCCACATCACTGAATCAGTCAATTGTTCATTGATAATGAGCTGTAATCTCATAACAAGCCATTCTACGGTTCCACATCGCCGAATTGGTCAACTATTCATTGATAATGAGCTACAATCTCATAACAAGTTGTTCTGAGGTTTCACATCACCAAATCGGTTAAATTTTCACTGATAATGAGTTGTAATCTCATAACAAGCCATTCTGAGGTTCTAGATCACCGAATCGGTCAACCATCTACTGATAATGAGCTGTAATCTCATAACAAGCCGTTCTAAGGTTCTACATCACCGAATCGGTCAACCATTTGTTGATAATGAGCTATAATCTCATAACAAGCCATTCTAAGTATCTAGATCATTGAATCGGTCAACCGTTCAAGGTTGATAATGAGCTGTAATCTCATAACAAGCTATTTTGAGGTTCCACATCACTGAATCGGTCAACCGTTTACTGATAATGAGGTGTAATCTCATAACAAGCTATTTTTAGGTTCTAGATCGCCCAATCGGTCAAGTGTTCACTGGTAATGAGCTGTAATCTCATAACATGTCATTTTGAGGTTCCACATCACCGAATTGGTCAACTATTCATTGATAATGAGCTACAATCTCATAACAAGTCATTCTGAGGTTCCACATCACCGAACCAGTCAACCATTCACTGATAATGATTTGCAATCTCATAACAAGCCATTCTGAGGTTCTAGATCACCGAATCGGTCAATTGTTTGCTGATAATGAGCTGTAATGTCATAACAAGCTATTCTGAGGTTCCACATCGCTGAATTAGTCAACCATTCATTGATAATGAGTTGTAATCTCATAACAAGCCGTTCTGAGGTTTTAGATCACCAAATTGGTCAACCGTTCATTCATAATGAGTTGTAATTTCATAACAAGCCATTCTAAGATTCCACATCACTGAATCACTCAACCATTCATTGATAATAACCTACAATCTCATAACAAGTCATTCTAAGGTTCCACATCACTGAATCGGTGAACCATTCGCTAATAATGATCTATAATCTTATAATAAGCCATTTTGAGGTTCTAGATCACCGAATCGGTGAACCATTCACTGATTATGAGCTATATTCTCATAACAAGCTATTTTAAGGTTCCACATTGCTGAATCGGTCAACTATTCATTGATAATGAGCTACAATCTCATAACAAGTCATTATGAGGTTCCACATCACTGAATCGCTCAACCGTTTATTGATAATGAGTTAAAATCTCATAACAAGTCATTCTGAGATTCTACATCACCGAATCGGTCAACCGTTCACTGATAATGAGCTGTAATCTCATAAAAAGTCATTCTAAGGTTCTAGATCACCGAATCGGTCAACCGTTCACTGATAATGAGCTGTAATCTAATAAAAAGCTGTTCTGAAGTTCCACATTGCCGAATCTGTCAACCGTTCATTGATAATGAGCTACAATCTCATAACAAGTCATTCTAAGGTTCCACATCACTGAATCTGTCAACCGTTCACTGATAATGAGCTATAATCTCATAACAAGCCGTTCTAAGGTTCTAGATCACCGAATCGGTCAACCGTTCATTAATAATGACCTATAATCTGTTGAAGTTGATAAAAAACTATCAACCCTACAGCTCCCAAGAATCACCTGCATTGAAACACCTGTCAGAGAAAGAGAGAAGAAAAAGCTATGGAGGCCAAAAACAACAGATCTATGAAAGAGAAAACATCCTCAATTGATTCAATAAAAATGGAATGGAATTACACAAAGGATTGTTAATTACAAAGTGATCAATCCTTATAAAGGAGATCAAAACCCTGAGATGGGTGAAGAAACCAATGTTAGGTGAATAAACCAAGGTTGGGTGAAGAAACCAAGGTTGCATGAATAATTAATAAAAGAATCAATTATTGCATGCCTAAAGTTTAGCTTAAGTGAAATAGAGATAAAAGGGACTTAATAATTAAATCAAATAATGATTTAATTAATAAGTGAAAGGTGACTTAATAATTAAATCAATAATGATTTAATTAATAAGTGAAAATACCCTTTTAACTCTAACACCCTCCCTTAAGATAAATTTAGGGAGAAGCTAAAAAACCCTGAAACAACTACTGAAAGCAGAAAATGGGTCCCGGCAACAAGGCCTGATGAGGTACCCAAGTACAAAAAATCTCTATAAAGAGGAGAAAAGGAGAAAACCCAGTGGAAAAAACCCCTCTCCAAAAAGAGATGAAGACTAGTGAAGGACTAAAGAAGCCTCCAAACTAGAAATGTCCCAGAAAATAGGAACATAGAAAAAATATGTAGAACACCTCTGAAGCATGAAGCTGCAAAACACTGTCAAATAACTGCTCTGTATGAGTGCCCTCAAATGAAACTACTCGAATCTAGATGGAAAACAAGGCAAACATCAAAACTCGAAGATACAGATGGCAAAAAAGCCAAGTCTGAAGCCTCCAAAATAGGAACGAAAGAAGAGTGTCCATATGGTAAATGATCCATCTCACTGAAATGCATAGGTACCAGCCACTGCATCTGCCTAGTACATAGGAACAAATACTGAATACATAGCTCACTCCATCGAACCAAGGAAACATAAGAACCAACAGTAATACCCCCCCATAATGCTGATAGGGAGAGGTATAACAGATACACTGAAAGACTGTCAAGAAAAACTGCATGATGAAGAATGTACAAGCATAAATAAAGTATGTGTCGAGGATGATCAGTCATTGACACACATGAGGCTAATGTCATGGAAGGAAAACTCACTTGACAAAGGTTTAGCAACCCCCCCATGGCACTTTATAAATAATGCGAGTACAATCGGGCACAAAATGTGCAGGATCCCAAACATGCAAGATGACACTTTATCTTAGTGCGTTTGCAAAAAAGCTATAGAAAAGGATGTATACAATATCCAGAAATGAATGAAAGCAAAATAAACATATGTAATTTCTCTCAAAGAGTCATCCCATGCATAGAAAATGATCCCAGGACCTGAAACATCCAAGATATCCACCAGATTGCAAAAATGCAAAAAAACTGAATAAAAACTACCTGGAGCAAATTCTGGGTGTGAGACCCATACAAGAAGAAAGATAATAGAACCAGATTTTCGATGCCATGCAGAAGTCAAAAAATGAAGTCCTTCCAAAAATCCATGAAAATCTGAGACAAAAAACCTCTCGAAAACATAGATTTAAAGAACAAGGCCAAATCTCTTATGAAGAGAACAGGGGCATGAAAGGGTAGAGCTCTGATACCATGTTGGAGTTGATGAAAAACTATCAACCCTACAGCTCCCAAGAATCACCTACATGCAAACACCTGTCACAGAAAGAGACAAGCAAAAGCTATGGAGGCCAAAAATAACAGATCTGTGAAAGAGGAAACATCCTCAATTGATTCAATAAAAATGGAATGAAATTACACAAA
This sequence comes from Thuja plicata, assembly GCA_018584345.1. Taxonomy (NCBI): domain Eukaryota; kingdom Viridiplantae; phylum Streptophyta; class Pinopsida; order Cupressales; family Cupressaceae; genus Thuja; species Thuja plicata. Next base: position 68,923 of record MU227916.1, on the reverse strand, counting down.
GGATTGTTAATTACAAAGTGATCAATCCTTATAAAGGAGATCAAAACCCTGAGATGGGTGAAGAAACCAAGGTTGCATGAATAATTAATAAAAGAATCAATTATTGCATGCCTAAAGTTTAGCTTAAGTGAAATAGAGATAAAAGGGACTTAATAATTAAATCAAATAATGATTTAATTAATAAGTGAAAGGTGACTTAATAATTAAATCAATAATGATTTAATTAATAAGTGAAAATACCCTTTTAACTCTAACATAATCTCATAACAAGTTGTTCTGAGGTTCCACATCACCGAATCGGTCAACCGTTACTGATAATAAGTTGTAATCTCATAACAAGATATTATGAGGTTCTAGATAGCCGAATCAGTCAACCATTTGCTAATAATGAGCTGTAATCTTATAACAAGCCATTCTGAGGTTCCACATCACCGAATCGGTCAACCATTTGCTGATAATGAGTTGTAATCTCATAACAAGCCATTCTGAGGTTCTAGATCACCAAATTGGTCAACTATTTGCTGATAATGAGCTGTAATCTCATAACAAGTCATTCTGAGCTTCCACATTGCCAAAATGGTCAACTATTTGCTGATAATGAGTTATAATCTCATAAAAAGCCATTCTGAGGTTCTAGATCACTGAATTGGCCAACTGTTTACTGATAATGAGTTATAATCTCATAAAAATCCATTCTGAGGTTTCACATCACTGAATCAGTCAATCATTCATTGATAATGACCTACAATCTCATAACAAGTCATGAAGAGGTTCCACATCACTGAATCGGTCAACCATTCAATGATAATGAGTCACAATCTCATAACAAGCCATTCTAAGGTTCTAGATTACCAAATCAGTCAACCATTTTCTGATAATGAGCTATAATCTCATAACAAGCTGTTATAAGGTTCAACATCACCGAATCGATCAATCGTTCACTAATAATGTGCTACAATTTCATAATAAGTCATTCTAAGGCTCCACATCATTGAATCAATCAACCGTTCATTGATAATGAGCTACAATCTCATAACAAGTCATTCTGAGGTTCCACATCACCGAATGGGTCAACCGTTCACTGATAATGGGCTGTAATCTCATAACAAGCCATTCTGAGGTTTTAGATCACCAGATCAGTCAACCATTTATTGATAATGAGCTGTAATCTCATAACAAGCAATTCTGAGTTTCCACATCACCGAATTGGTCAACCATTCATTGATAATGAGCTACAATCTCATAACAAGTCATTCTGAGGTTCTACATCACCGTATTGGTCAACAGTTCATTGATAATGAGCTACAATCTCACAACAAGTCCTTTTGAGGTTCCACATCACTAAATCAGTCAACCGTTCACTGATAATGAGCTATAATCTCATAACAAGTTGTTCTGAGGTTCTAGATCACCAAATTGGTCAACCATTCACTGATAATGAGCTGTAATATCATAATAAGCCATTCTTAGGTTCCACATCATTGAATCGGTCAACCGTTCATTGATAATGAGCTACAATCTCATAATAAGTCATTCTACAGTTCCACATCACTGAATCGGTCAACTGTTTGCTAATAATGAGCTGTAATCTCATAATAAGCCATTCTGAGGTTCTAGATCACCAAATCTATCAACCGTTCCTGATGATGAGCTGTAATCTCATAACAAGTTGTTCTAAGGTTTCACATCACTAAATCAGTCAACCATTCACTAATAATGAGCTATAATCTCATAACAAGTCATTCTAAGGTTCTAGATTGCCGCATCGATCAATCATTCATTGATAAAGAGCTATAATCTCATAACAAGCCATTCTGAGGTTCCACATCACTGAATCAGTCAACCGTTCACTGATAATAAGTTATAATCTCATAACAAGCCATTCTGAGGTTCTAGATTACTAAATTGGTGAACTGTTCATTGATAATGAGCTGTAATCTTATAACAAGCCATTCTGAGGTTCTACATCACTGAATCGGTCAATCATTCACTGATAATAAGCTGTAATCTTATAACAAGTCATTCTGAGGTTCCACATCGCTGAATCGGTCAACCGTTCACTGATAATGAGTTGTAATCTTATAACAAGCCGTTCTAAGGTTCTAGATCACTGAAATGGTCAACCGTTCATTGATAATGAGTTGTAATCTCATAACAAGCCATTCTGAGGTTCCACTCACTGAATCGGTCAATCGTTTGCTCATAATGAGTTGTAATCTCATAACAAGCTATTCTAAGGTTTTAGATCATTGAATCAGTCAACCATTCGTCGATAATGAGCTGTAATCTCATAACAAGCTATTCTGATGTTCTAGATCATTGAATCAGTCAACCATTCACTGATAATGAGCTATAATCTCATAACAAGCCATTCTAAGAATCCACATCACTGAATCGGTCAACCATTCATTGATAATGAGCTATAATCTCATAACAAGTCATTCTGAGGTTTCACATCACCGAATCGGTCAACCATTCGCTGATAATGAGTTGCAATCTCATAACAAGTTGTTCTGAGGTTCTAGATCACTGAATCGGTCAACTATTCACTAATAATGAGCTATAATCTCATAATAAGTTTTTCTGAGGTTCCACATCACCGAATTGGTCAACATTTCACTGATAATGAGCTATAATCTCATAAAAAGCCATTCTAAGGTACTAGATCACCAAATCGGTCAATCATTCATTGATAATGAGTTGTAATCTCATAACAAGCCATTCTGAGGTTCCACATCGCTGAATTAGGCAACCGTTCATTAATAATGAGCTACAATCTCATAATAAGTCATTCTGAGCTTCCACATCACTGAATCGGTCAACCATTAATTGATAATGAGCTATAATCTCATAACAAGTTGTTCTGATGTTCCACATCTTTGAATCGGTCAATCGTTCACTGATAATGAGCTGTAATCTCATAACAAGCCGTTCTGAGGTTCTAGATCGCTGAATCGGTCAACCATTAACTAATAATAAGATGTAATCTCATAACAAGCCATTCAGAGGTTCCACATCGCCAAATGGGTCAATCGTTCATTGATAATGAGCTACAATCTCATAACAAGTCATTCTAATGTTCCACATCGCCAAATCGGTCAAGCGTTCGCTGATAATGAGCTTTAATCTTATAACAAGCTATTTTGAGGTTCTAGATTGCCAAATCACTCAATCGTTCATTGATAATGAGCTTTAATCTAATAAAAAGCTGTTCTGAGATTCCACATCGCTGAATCGGTCAACTATTCTCTAATAATGAGGTATAATCTCATAACAAGCTGTTCTGAGGTTCTAGATCACCGAATCGGTCAACCGTTCATTGATAATGAGCTATAATCTCATAACAAGTCATTCTGAGGTTCTACATCACCGAATCAATCAACCATTCATTGATAATGAACTATAATCTCATAACAAGTTAATCTGAGGTTCCACATTGCCAAATCGGTCAACCCTTCGCTGATAATAAGTTGTAATCTTGTAACAAGTCATTCTAAGGTTCTAGATCGCCGAATAAGTCAATCATTCAATGATAATGAGTTGTAACCTCATAGCAAGCTGTTCTAAGGTTCCACATCGCTGAAAAGGTCAACCGTTTGTTGATAATGAGCTGTAATCTCATAACAAGCCATTTTGAGGTTCTAGATCACCGAATCAGTCAACTATTTGTTGATAATGAGGTGTGATCTCATAACAAGCCATTCTGAGGTTTCACATCACTCAATCGGTAAACTGTTTGCTGATAATCTGCTATAATCTCATAACAAGCCATTCTAAGGTTTGAGATCACCGAATCGGTTAACCATTCACTCATAATGAGTTATAATCTCATAACAAGCTATTCTAAGGTTCCATATCACTGAATCAGTCAACCGTTCATTGATAATGAGCTATAATCTCATAACAAGTCATTATGAGGTTCCACATTACCGAATCAGTAAACCGTTCATTGATAATGAGTTGCAATCTCATAAAAAGCCATTCTGAGGTTCTAGATCACTGAATCGGTCAACCATTCGCTGATAATGAGCTGTAATCTCATAACAAGCTGTTCTGAGGTTCCACATCGCCAAATCGGTCAACTGTTCACTGGTAATGAGTTGTAATCTCATAACAAGCCATTCTGAGGTTCTAGATCATCGAATCGGTCAATCATTCATTGATAATGAGCTGTAATCTCATAAAAAGCTATTCTGAGGTTTCACATTGCTAAATCGATCTATCATTCATTGATAATGAGCTACAATCTCATAACAAGTTGTTTTGAGGTTCCACATCGCCAAATCGGTCAACCATTCATTGATAATGAGCTACAATCTCATAACAAGTTATTGTAAGGTTCCACATCTCTGAATTGATCAGCCGTTCACTGATAATGAGCTGTAATCTCATAACAAGCCATTTCAAGATTTCATGTCGCTAAATTGGTCAACTATTCATTGATAATGAGCTACAATCTCACAACAAGTCATTCTAAGGTTCCATGTCATCAAATAGCTCAACCATTCACTGATAATGAGTTGTAATCTCATAACAAGCCATTCTGAGGTTCTAGATCACCAAATCAGTCAACTGTTCACTGATAATGAGCTGTAATCTCATAACAAGCTATTATGAGGTTCCACATTGCCAAATTGGACAACCGTTTGCTGATAATGAGCTATAATCTCATAACAAGCTATTATGAGGTTCTAGATTGCCAAATCGGTCAACCATTCATTGATAATGAGGTATAATCTCATAACAAGCCATTTTGAGGTTCCACATCATCAAATTGGTCAATTGTTCACTGATAATGAGCTGTAATCTTATAACAAGCTGTTCTAAGGTTTTAGATCACTAAATCGGTCAACCGTTCACTGATAATGAGTTGTAATCTCATAACAAGCCATTCTGAGGTTCCACATCACCGAATTGGTCAACTGTTCATTGATAATGAGCTACAATCTTATAATAAGTCATTCTGAGGTTCCACATCACTGAATCGATCAACCGTTCATTGATAATGAGCTACAATCTCATAACAAGTCATTCTGAGGTTCCACATCGCCAAATCGGTCAACCGTTCATTGATAATGAGCTATAATCTCATAATAAGTCATTCTTAGATTCTAGATCGCCGAATTGGTTAACCGTTCACTGATAATGAGCTATAATCTCATAACAAGCCGTTCTGAGGTTCCAAATCACCGAATCAGTCAACCATTTATTGATAATGAGCTATAATCTCATAATAAGTTATTATGAGGTTCCACACCACTGAATCGGTCAACCATTCATTGATAATGAGCTACAATCTCATAACAAGTCATTCTAAGGTTCCACATCGCCGAATCGGTCAACCATTTGCTGATAATGAGCTGTAATCTCATAACAAGCCATTTTGAGGTTCTAGATCACCAAATCGGTCAACCATTCACTAATAATGAGCTGTAATATCATAACAAGCCATTCTAAGGTTCCACATCGCCGAATCGGTCAACTGTTCATTGATAATAAGCTACAATATCATAACGAGTCATTCTAAGGTTCCACATCATTGAATGAGTCAACCATTCGCTGATAATGAGCTGTAATCTCATAACAAGCCATTCTAAGGTTTTAGATCAGCAAATCTGTCAACCGTTCACTGATAATGAGTTGTAATATCATAACAAGTTGTTCTGAGTTTCCACATCACTGAATCGGTCAACCATTCACTGATAATTAGCTGTAATCTCATAACAAGCTGTTCTGGGGTTCTAAATCGCTGAATCACTCAGCCGTTCATTGATAATGAGTTGCAATCTCATAACAAGCCGTTCTGAGGTTCCACATCGCTAAATCGGTCACCATTCATTGATAATCAGCTACAATCTCATAACAAGTTGTTTTGAGGTTCCACATCGCTGAATCGGTCACCCGTACACTGATAATGAGTTGTAATCTCATAACAAGCTGTTCTGAGGTTCTAGATCACCGAATCAGTCAACCATTCACTGATAATGAGCTATAATCTTATAACAAGCCATTTTGAGGTTCCACATCATCAAATTGGTCAACATTTTGTTGATAATGAGCTGTAATCTCATAACAAGCCATTCTGAGGCTCTAGATTACCAAATCGGTCAACCGTTTGCTGATAATGAGATGTAATCTCATAACAAGCCGTTCTAAGGTTCCACATCGCTCAATTGGTCAACCGTTCATTGATAATGAGCTAAAATCCCATAACAAGTCATTTTGAGGTTCCACATCGCCGAATCGGTCAACCATTCGGTGATAATGAGTTACAATCTCATAACAAGCCATTTTGAGGTTCTAGATCGCCGAATCAGTCAACCATTCACTGATAATGAGCTGTAATCTCATAAAAAGCTATTCTGAGGTTCCACATCACTGAATCAGTCAACCATTCACCTATAATGAGTTGTAATCTCATAACAAGCTATTCTGAGGTTATAGATCACCAAATCGGTCAACCGCTGATTGATAATGAGCTGTAATTTCATAACAAGCTGTTATTAGGTTCCACATCCCTGAATCGGTCAACCATTTATTGATAATGAGCTACAATCTCATAACAAGTCATTTTGAGGTTTGACATCGCCGAATCGGTTAACCGTTCATTGATAATGAGTTGCAATCTCATAACAAGCTAGTCTAAGGTTCTAGATCACTGAATTAGTCAACCGTTTACTGATAATGAGCTGTAATCTCATAACAAGCCATTCTGAGGTTCTAGATCGCCGAATCGGTCAACTATTGGTTGATAATGAGATGTAATCTCATAACAAGCTATTCTAAGGTTCTAGATCGCTGAATCAGTCAACCGTTCATTGATAATGAGCTATAATCTCATAACAAGCCATTCTGAGGTTCCACATCACCAAATCAGTCAACTGTTTATTGATAATGAGCTACAATCTCATAACAAGTCATTCTGAGGTTCCACATCGCCGAATCGGTCAACCGTTCATTGATAATGAGTTACAATCTCATAACACATCATTCTGAGGTTTGACATCACCAAATCAGTCAATCGTTTGCTGATAATGAGTTGTAATCTCATAACAAGCCATTCTAAGGTTCTAGATCCCTGAATCGGTCAACCGTTCATTGATAATGAGTTGTAATCTCACAACAAGCCATTCTGAGGTTCCACATCACTGAATCGGTCAACTATTCATTGACAATGAGCTATAATCTCATAACAAGTCATTCTCAGGTTCCACATTGCCAAATCGGTCAACCGTTTGCTGATAATGAGTTGCAATCTCATAACAAGCTTTTCTGAGGTTCTAGATTGCCAAATCAATCAATCATTCACTGATAATGAGCTGTAATCTCATAACAAGCTGTTCTGACATTCCACATCACTAAATCAGTCAATCATTTGCTGATAATGAGCTATAATCTCATAACAAGCCATTCTGAGGTTCTAGATCACCAAATCAATCAATCATTCATTGATAATGAGCTGTAATCTCATAACAAGCTGTTCTGAGGTTCCACATTACCGAATTGGTTAACCGTTCATTGATAATAAGCTATAATCTCATAACAAGTCATTCTGAGGTTCCACATCGCCAAATCGGTCAACTATTCATTAATAATGAGCTACAATCTCATAACAAGTTATTCTAAGGTTTCACATCACCAAATCAGTCAACCATTCACTGATAATGAGCTGTAATCTCATAACAAGCCATTCAGAGGTTCTAGATCTCTTAATTGGTCAACCGTTCATTGATAATGAGCTATAATCTCATAACAAGCTATTTTTGAGGTTCCACATCGCCGAATCAGTCAACCGTTCATTGATAATAAGCTATAATCTCATAACTAGTCATTCTGAGGTTTCACATCGCCAAATTAGTTAATCATTCATTGATAATGAGCTACAATCTCATAACAAGTCATTCTGAGGTTCCACATCACTGAATCGGTGAATCATTAGCTAATAATGAACTGTAATCTCATAACAAGCCATTCTAAGGTTCTAGATCACCAAATCAGTCAATCGTTCAGTGATAATGAGCTGTAATCTCATAACAAGACATCCTAAGGTTCTACATCACCAAATCAATCAACCGTTCACTGATAATGAGCTATAATCTCATAACAAGCCATTCAGAGGTTTTAGATCACCGAATCGGTCAACCATTCACTAATAATGAGCTGTAATCTCATAAAAAGCTATTCTGAGGTTCCATGTTGCCGAATCGGTCAACCATTCACTGATAATGAGCTGTAATCTCATAACAAGCCGTTCTGAGGTTCTAGATCGCCGAATCGGTCAACCATTCACTGATAATGAGCTGTAATCTCATAACAAGCCATTCTAAGGTTCCATATCGTCGAATCGGTCAACCGTTCACTAATAATGAGTTGTAATCTCATAATAAGCTATTTTGAGGTTCTAGATCACCGAATTGGTCAACCGCTCGCTAATAATGAGCTGTAATCTCATAATAACCTATTTTAAGGTTCCACATTGCCGAATCGGTCAACTATTCATTGATAATGAGCTACAATCTCATAACAAATCATTCTAAGGTTCCACATCACCAAATCAGTCAACCATTCATTGATAAAGAGCTACAATGTCATAACAAGTCATTCTGAGATTCTACATAACTGAATCAATCAACTGTTCACTGATAATGAGTTATAATCTCATAACAAGCCATTCTGAGGTTGTAGATTGCCGAATTGGTCAACCGTTCACTAATAATGAGCTGTAATCTCATAACAAGCCGTTTTGAGGTTCTACATCGCTAAATCGGTCAACCATTCATTGATAATGAGCTACAATCTGATAACAAGTCATTCTAAGGTTCCACATCACAGAATCGGTCAATCATTCACTGATAATGAGTTGTAATCTCATAACAAGTCGTTCTGAGGTTCTAGATCGCCGAATCGATCAACCATTCATTGATAATGAGCTACAATCTCATAACAAGTTGTTCTGAGGTTCCACATCACTGAATCGGTCAAACATTCACTGATAATGAGTTGTAATCTCATAACAAGCCATTTTGAGGTTCTAGATAGCCGAATCAGTCAACCATTCACTGATAATGAGCTGTAATCTCATAACAAGCAATTTTGAGGTTCCACATTGCTGAATCGGTCAACCGTTTGCTGATAATGAGTTGTAATCTCATAACAAGCCATTCTAAGGTTCTAGATCACTGAATCAGTCAACTATTCACTTATAATGAGCTTTCATCTTATAACAAGTCATTCTAAGCTTCCCCATCACCAAAACGGTCAACTATTTGTTGATAATGAGTTGTAATCTCATAATAAGCCATTCTGGGGTTCTAGATCATCGAATCGGTCAAGTGTTCACTGATAATGAGCTATAATCTCATAACAAGCCATTCTAAGGTTCCACATTACCGAATCGGTCAACTATTAATTGATAATGAGCTACAATCTCATAACAAATCATTCTGAAGTTCTACATCACCAAATCGGTCAACCATTCACTGATAATGAGTCATAATCTCATAACAAGCCATTCTGAGGTTCTAAATCACCAAATCGGTCAACTGTTGAATGATAATGAGCTACAATCTCATAACAAGTCATTTTGAGGTTCCACATCGGCGAATCAGTCGACCGTTCATTGATAATAAGCTACAATCTCATAACAAGTCATTCTGTGGTTCCACATCGTCGAATCAGTCAACCGTTCACTGATAATGAGATTTAATCTCATAACAAGCTATTGTGAGGTTCTAGATTGCCGAATCAGTCAATCTTTCACTGATAATGAGTTATAATCTCATAATAAGCCATTCTGAGGTTCCACATCACCAAATTGGTCAACCATTCATTGATAATGAGTTACAATCTCATAACAAGTCTAAGGTTTCACATCGCTAAATCGGTCAACCACTCACTGATAATGAGCTATAATCTCATAACAAGTTGTTCTGAGGTTCTAGATCATCAAATCGGTCAACTGTTTGCTGATAATGAGTTGTAATCTTATAACAATTTCTTCTGAGGTTCCACATCGCCAAATCGGTCATCCGTTCACTGATAATGAGCTGTAATCTAATAACAAGCTGTTCTTAGGTTCTAGATCATCGAATCAGTCAAATATTCATTGATAATGAGTTGTAATCTCATAACAAGCTATTCTGAGGTTTTACATCGCCGAATTGGTCAATCATTCACTGATAATAAGTTGTAATCTCATAACAAGCCGTTCTAAGGTTCTAGATCGCTGAATAGGTCAACCATTCACAGATAATGAGTTGTAATCTCATAACAAGCTGTTTAGAGGTTCCACATTGCCGAATCGATCAACTATTCGCTGATAATGAGTTGTAATCTCATAATAACTCATTCTGAGGTTCTTTAGTACCGAATCAGTCAACCGTTCACTGATAATGAGCTATAATCTCATAACACGCCATTCTAAGGTTCTACATCGCTGAATCGGTCAACTGTTCATTGATAATGAGCTACAATCTCATAACAAGTTTTTCTAAGGTTCTACATCACCAAATTGGTCAACCATTCATTGATAATGAGCTACAATCTCATAATAAGTCATTCTGAGGTTCTACATTGCCGAATTGGTCAACCATTCATTGATAATGAGCTGTAATCTCATAACAACCCATTCTGAGGTTCTAGATCACTGACTCAGTCAACTGTTCATTGATAATGAGTTGTATTCTCATAACAACCCGTTCTGAGGTTCCACATCGCCGAATTATTCAACTGTTCATTAATAATGAGCTACTATCTCATAACAAGTCATTCTGAAGTTTCACATCACCAAATCAGTCAACTATTCATTGATAATGAGCTACAATCTCATAACAAGTCATTCTGAGGTTCCACATCACCGAATCAGTCAACCATTCACTGATAATGAGCTGTAATCTCATAACAAGCCATTTTGAGGTTCTAGATTGCTGAATCTGTCAACCGTTCACTGATAATGAGCTGTAATCTCATAACAAGTTGTTCTTAGGTTCCACATTGCTGAATCAGTCAACTATTCATTGATAATGAGCTACAATCTCATAACAAGTCATTCTAAGGTTCCACATTGCCAAATTGGTCAACTGTTTGCTGATAATGAGATGTAATCTCATAACAAGTTGTTCTAAGTTTCTAGATCGCCAAATTGGTCAACTATTCACTGATAATGAGCTATAATCTCATAACAAGCTATTCTGAGCTTCCACATCACTGAATAAATCAACTATTTAATGATAATTAGCCATAATCTCATAACAAGTCGTTCAAAGGTTCTAGATCACCGAATCGGTCAACTGTTCATTGATAATGAGCTATAATCTCATAACAAGCCATTCTGAGGTTCTAGATCTCTGAATCAGTCAACCGTTCATTGATAATGAGCTACAATCTCATAAAAAATTGTTCTGAGGTTGCACATGACTAAATTGGTCAATCATTCGTTGATAATGAGCTGTAATCTTATAACAAGCTATTCTGAGGTTCTAGATCACTGAATCGGTCAACCGTTCACTGATAATGAGTTGTAATCTCATAGCAAGCCATTCTAAGGTTCAACATCACTGAGTCAGTCAACCGTTCATTGATAATGAGCTATAATATCATAAAAAGTCATTCTGAGGTTCCACAATCCTGAATCGGTTAACCGTTCATTGATAATGAGCTACAATCTCATAACAAGTCATTCTTAGGTTCCACATCACCGAATCGGTCAACTATTTGCTGATAATATACTGTAATCTCATAACAAGCCATTCTGAGATTCTAGATTACCAAATTGGTCAATCGTTTACTGATAATGAGCTGTAATCTCATAATAAGCTATTCTAAGGTTCTACATCACTGAATTGGTCAACCATTCATTGATAATGAGCTACAATCTCATAACAAGTCATTCTAAGGTTCCACATCGCTAAATCAGTCAACCGTTCACTGATAATGAGCTATAATGTCATAACAAGTCATTTTAAGGTTCTAGATCATCAAATCGGTCAACCATTTGCTAATAATGAGCTGTAATCTCATAACAAGTTATTTTAAGGTTCCACATTGCCAAATCGGTCAATCGTTCACTGATAATGAGCTATAATCTCATAATAAGCTATTTTGAGGTTGTAGATAATTGAATCGGTCAACCATTCATTGATAATGAGCTATAATCTCATAACAAGTCATTCTGGAGTTCCACATCACTGAATCAGTCAATCGTTTATTGATAATGAGCTATAATCTCATAACAAGTTGTTCTGAGGTTTTGCATCACCGAATCGGTCAATCATTTGCTAATAATGAGTTGTAATCTCATAACAAGCCATTTTGACATCCTAGATCACTGAATCAGTCAATAGTTTACTAATAATTAGTTGTAATCTTATAACAAGCTATTATGAGGTTCCATATCGCTGAATCAGTCAACCGTTCACTGATAATAAGCTGTAATCTCATAACAAGCCATTCTGAGGTTCTAGATCGCCGAATCGGTCAACCGTTCATTGATAATGAGCTATAATCTCATAACAAGCCATTTTGAGGTTCTAGATCACCGAATCAGTCAACTGTTCACTGATAATGAGCTGTAATCTCATAACAAGCCATTCTAAGGTTCCACTTCGCCGAATCAGTCAACCATTCATTGATAATGAGCTACAATCTCATAACATGTTATTCTAAGGTTCCACATCACCGAATTGGTCAACCATTCACTTATAATGAGTTATAATCTCATAACAAGCCGTTCTAAGGTTCTAGATCGCCAAATCGATCAACCGTTCACTGATAATGAGTTATAATCTAATAACAAGCTATTCTAAGGTTTGACATCACCGAATAGGTCAAGCATTTGCTGATAATGAGCTATAATCTCATAACAAGCCGTTCTGAGGTTCTAGATCACCGAATCGGTCAACCGTTCATTGATAATGAGCTATAATCTCATAACAAGCCATTCTGAGGTTTCACATCACCGAATTGGTCAACCATTCATTGATAATGAGCTACAATCTCATAACAAGTTGTTCTGATGTTTCACATCATCGAATTGGTCAACCATTCACTGATAATGAGTTGTAATCTCATAACAAGCCATTCTGAGGTTCTAGATCACCGAATCAATCAACCATTCACTGATAATGAGCTGTAATCTCATAACAAGCTATTTTGAGGATACACATCACTTAATCGGTCAACTATTTACTGATAATGAGCTGTAATCTCATAACAAGCTATTTTGAGGTTCTAGATCGCCGAATCAGTCAACTGCTCACTGATAATGAGCTATAATCTCATAACAAGCCATTCTAAGGTTCCACATCACTGAATCGGTCAACCTTTTGCTGATAATGAGCTGAATCTCATAACAAGCCATTCTAAGGTTCTAGATCATTGAATTGGTCAACTGTTCACTGATAATGAGTAGTAATATCATAACAAGATGTTCTGAGGTTCCACATTACTGAATCGGTCAACCGTTTATTGATAATGAGCTACAATCTCATAACAAGTCATTTTGAGGTTCCACATCACTGAATTGATTAACAATTCACTGATAATGAGTTATAATCTCATAACAAGCCATTTTGAGGTTCTAGATCACCGAATCGGTCAACCATTTGTTGATAATGAGCTGTAATTTTATAACAAGCTATTCTAACGTTCCACATCGCCGAATCGGTCAACTGTTCATTGATAATGAGTTGTAATCTTATAACAAGCCATTCTGAGGTTCTAGATCACTGAATCGGTCAACCATTCATTGATAATGAGTTGTAATCTCATAACAAGCCATTCTGAGGTTCCACATCGCTAAATCGGTCAACCGTTTATTGATAACAAGCTACAATCTCATAACAAGTCATTTTGAGGTTCTACATCGCTGAATCGGTCAAGTGTTCATTGATAATGAGCTATAATCTCATAACAAGTTGTTTTGAGGTTCCACATCATCGAATCGGTCAACCGTTCCCTGATAATGACCTGTAATCTCATAACAACCCATTCTAAGGTTCTAGATCACTGAATCGGTCAACCGTTTATTGATAATGAACTGTAATCTTATAACAAGCCATTCTAAGGTTCCACATCGCTGAATCGGTCAACCATTCATTGATAATGAGCTATAATCTCATAACAAGTCATTCTAAGGTTCCACATCACTGAATTAGTCAACCGTTCATTTATAATGAGCTACAATTTCATAACAAGTCATTCTAAGGTTCCACATCGCCGAATCGGTCAACCGTTCATTGATAATGAGCTATAATCTCATAACAAGTCATTCTAAGGTTCCACATCACCGAATCGGTCAACTATTCGCTGATAATGAGTTTTAATCTCATAACAAGCCATTCTGAGGTTCTAGATCACCGAATCAGTCAATCATTCATTGATAATGAGCTATAACCTCATAACAAGGTATTCTGAGGTTCCACATCACTAAATTTGTCAACCGTTCATTGATAACTATTCATTGGTAGTGAGGATTCGTGAGCATTTAGTGACTACACAGGATAGATAGAAGAAGTAGGCAGATGCTCATAGGGTGGATAGGCAGTTCGTAGTTGGAGATAGAGTGTTCCTGAGAGTGCGCCTACGGAAGAGTTTGATCTGTTATGGAAAGGGTTCAAATTTGGCACCTCATTTTGTGGGACCGTTTGAGATCCTAGAAAGGATAGGACCAGTTTCTTATCGACTTGCTTTGCCACCTAGCCTTTCGTGCATCCATGATGTTTTCCATGTTTCAGTTCTTAGGAGATATATACCTGACATTATACATGTACTTGATTGGAATGCATTACAGGTCGAGGACGGGCAGCTGGCTTTGGAGCCAATACGTATTCTGGAGCAGCAGGGTGTGACCCTCAGGGATCACACCATAGAGCAGGTAAGGGTCCAATGGGACCCAAATGATGAGTCTTCAGCGACTTGGGAGGATGCAGCTAGATTACGGGGTTTATATCCCTATTTGTTTCAGGCTTCCAAGAGTAAGCCTAATCTTAGGGGGGTGGATGTAATACCCATCCATATTTTTCTTTTTAGTTTGTGATGTCATACTTTTAGGCATTGGTTCCAGGTGTTTGGCCGAATTCTTTTAGGCCACATTACATGTGAGCTGATATTATTTTGTTTGATGATGATACTTGTTTTATGATGTCATGATTTTACCTTATGCATAGATAGATGTGATGATGTTATCATGTTGATTATTATATGTCGATTTCAGTTTATGATATACTTACCCCATACTTGCATGTGTATGGTTGTCTTATATGTGAATGTACTTGTTGATGTGTTGTTGTGGTAGAGGACGGAGACGTAGTTACTTGCTTCGGCGAGATCCACACGTTTGATCGATCCCTATCATTGATTGCGATATTATATTATGCATGTACATGTGTGTTTTTTTGGTGACAGGATTGCAGGTACAGGGCATCGTCTTCTCTGAATTGGTAGGAGTGAGCGTGCCCATAAATATTCATCTCAATGGTAAAGAGGGGAGGTAACATACATATCCAAAACCCTAACCTAAGCTGAATCGTCCTAATGTTGGATGAGTTTCAGTATGACTACCTTATCCAGATTTGTCTAGGTTGACAGAATTTGAATACCCTCTCTCTTGAGTTTGTGTGTTTTTGCTTGATTATGTTTTCAGTTGATTTTTGGATTATTGAGTGATTTTCCATGTTTAGTGAATTAATGGATTATAGTTGAATTAATGATTTAATTATATCCTAGGTTTATTTTAAATAATTAATTAAATTGAAATATTTGGATATTATGATTTAATTAAATATTTAATTGAAAAACTATATTATGTGAGCTTATATGATTAATTAAATAATTAAATATTTGGTTGCATGCATTATTGTGACAAAAAAATTTAATCTATTTAATTAAATATTTTATTAATTACATGTTCATAATTGTGTTGAAAAAGTATTTCAAATTCAAAAGATCTTAACTTGTAATTAGGAGTCTAATTTGAGTTGTGGCAATAAAGGACATTTTATTTAATTAATTGGATTTACTTTCAATTTTCAAGTTGAGTTAAACTAGGGATTGACTTGAGAGTTGTCATTCACCTTTGCATGTTTTGGGGAATTAGGATCTCTTTAGGGGAAATTGGTCATTCATTCTCTCATAACAGGTTTTAGAGAATTGGAGAGCTCTTGGTGATTTGGGGATTTTGAGAAATAGTAGATTGTTGTGGATCTGGGTTGCTTCAAAGTTTCCAGGTTTTGCTATTGCTTGTGTGTGTGTGCTCGGATCTTCATTATTGACAGATCCGTGGTTGAATTGGACTGGAGGGTTTTCAGATTTTCTCTCATCATCCAAGCCACATTCCTCAGTTTCTAGCATTGGATTTAAGGTAGGGTTCATTGGCCTTGCATGGATTCAATTTCGTAGATCAGAAATTTTCTATGATTTGTTATAATGCTTCTTCTTAAATTTAGCTTTTAAATGGCTTATAGATTTTTTCTATGCTTTCGGGTGTTTCTAGAAACCCTAGATCTCTATTTCTTTCATTCTCTATAATCTTAGCATTGTAGGGTTACGCTGTCAAAATTTCAGGAAGAAATTCCCTTAAGATCTCTTAGAAAATGAAAAATTAAACTCTCTATATAGTTATACTATAGAAGAAAATTAAATTTGTGGCAGATTGATGTTTTGATATCTTCGGGGTTTAGGAGGAGCCCAGATCTGTTATTTTCACGTTTGTATTTATCTTGGTACAGTACCCTTATGCTGTCAAAAATTTCGTGTTTATATCTCTCCTAGATCTCCTATAAATCAAAAAAAAATTAAATCCTGCCTATAGTTTAAACTATAGGGAAAAAGAAAAATCAGTATTGCCCTTATAGTTGCTTGGGAAAAATTAAATCAATAAAAAAAAAGTAATCTCTGGTTTTTTCTCAGACTGGTTAAAAATTCACCAGTAGGAAAAAAAATTACCCCAATCAAAATATTTCCGTTTTCAGAAATTATATTAAAATAAAAATAAAAATATATAAAAAAGTACTACCTTGACTTTCACAGTTATAAATTATTAAAAAGGAAATTTTTTTTTTAAAAATTTTAATGTCAAAAAAAATGACATAGGTTTTGGGGAGGGTGGTGGTCCCCCCCCCCATCGACAGTCCTTATGAAAAGGACATCGCGGATCGCGCAGGGGGAGGGTACCCTGCGGGCCCCCCCACAGTCCTATTAAATAGGACTGTGCGCTTGGCAGGGAGGGGTACCCGCGTGGGCCCCCCCATAAACATTGTTTTGTTAATTGTTTTTTTTTAAGTTTATTAAAATTAAAGTTGTTTTTTTTTTAACATTTAGTTTTAGTGTATTTCATTTATTTAATTAATATGATTTTAAATAAATTTAATTTCCATAATTAGTTTTATATTATAATATGTTAATTTTAATTTTTAAATTTTAAATTGATAATATAATATTACTAAATTTTAATTAGTAAATTAAGTGTTAGTTTAAATTTATATAATAATATGTATTAGGATTAATTTTTAAATGATAGATTTATCATAGTGGATTATGATGTTATAATCAACTCGTAAAATTGGAGTATTTATATTGTAATTGATTTGTAACATGTACGTTCCGAAATGATATTAGGAACATTATGTAATCAAAAATTTAATAGATGGTGGTTTTATTAGATTTTTAGTATCAAATGATGTTCCTAGAAGATTTAGCTAGAAATGTTATCCATGTGTATTCATTTTTCAGTCGTTTAAGATGTTCTGTTTCCATGCATCTTTGTGGTTCTCTTGTGCTTGTATATGTTATTATTTGGGGACAATAGACGACCTAGGATGTGTACAGAGGCTGGGGGGTGTAATTATCATTTCTGTTATTCTATGGCATGTGTGCTCTTTGCTACTACCCTAAACTGACCATGATGACCCTTTCGATTATGTATCTATGTGTGTACCTATATGTGACCGTCCTGATTATGTGGGATACTGGATTTGGGGTACACTAGGGTTGCGACCTATGTTAGATCTGATAGGATCTTTGAGCCTAGGATAGGTTACCTAGATGCGTAGTAGGAGGTGGCTTGCAATAAGTTTCGTGTTCGTAAGAGACTACTGGGTTGCTTATTGTGGAGTTTCTTTAAATAAGTGATAACTAAAGACATATTTAGATTATAAAATAGATTAATAAGATGTATCCTCACCCATGCTTGAGTGCTAATATAGGCTAAGATGGTTTGGAGAAGATGTTAGTTGCCCTGCGAGGTATCTGACATAGTTAGTGGGCCTTGTCAGTATGAGAGGACATTAGCTCCGTGTATGGTCACTTGGGTGCCAAAATCTGTTATGATTATCTGGGCTGAACTTAAGGGTAGACCTACATGATGACACCTTCCTTTACACATGCTAGATTTCCTACATTGTCAGTTGCCTCTGGATTAGTGAGTCTTACCTTTTATGATGATTAGTACACC
>MU227916.1:26080-50185 GCA_018584345.1 Thuja plicata | reverse complement strand
GAAATTGTAATAGTAAGTAGATTAGAGTGATTACCACATACCCTGCGACATGTGCAGTGGATGTGAGTTTATGGTAGTATCATGGTAATCCATGAGGATTGTAATTATGGTTATGTAAGTTGTATTTATTATGAATAATCAGATGGAATATTTTGTTATTATGTTAGTTGTGTCTTGCTTTAAGTAATTCAATGTCATGGAACCCTTGAGTCGTGTAATCTATGTGAGTGTAAGACATGTGTATAAATGGTAATTGCTTCCGCATTATTGTATGTTTCTTTATGTTAACTTTAAAAAAATAAATTATTCAGCACACATAGTGACATGTTTAGGTTAATCTCTTTTAAGTTCCCTGGCGGGGAGTTACAATGAGCTATAACCTCATACAAAGGCATTCTGAGGTTCCACATTGCTGAATTTGTCAACTGTTCATTGATAATGAGCTATAATCTCGTAAAAAGTCTAAGGTTCCACATCGCTGAATCGGTCAACCATTCACTGATAATGAGCTGTAATCTTATAACATGTCATTCTGAGGTTCTACATCATCGAATCGCTTAACCGTTCACTGATAATGAGTTGTAATCTCATAACAAGCTGTTCTGAGGTTCCACATCACTAAATCAGTCAACCATTCACTGATAATGAGCTGTAATCTCATAACAAGCTGTTATGAGGTTCTAAACACTGAATCGGTGAACCAGTCATTGATAATGAGCTATAATCTCATAAAAATCCATTCTGAGGTTCCACATCGCCGAATCGGTCAACTATTCATTGATAATGAGCTACAATCTCATAACAAACCATTCTGAGGTTTCACATCGCCGAATCGGTCAACCGTTCTTTGATAATGAGCTACAATCTCATAACAAGTCATTCTAACATTCCACATCACCGAATCGGTCAACCATTAACTGATAATGAGTTGTAATCTCATAACAAGCCGTTCTGAGGTTCTAGATTGCCAAATTGGTCAACCATTTGTTGATGATAAGCTGTAATCTCATAACAAGTTGTTATAAGGTTCCACATCACCGAATCTATCAACCGTTCGCTGATAATGAGCTGTAATCTCATAACAAGCTGTTCTAAGGTTTTAGATCACCGAATCAATCAATCGTTCATTGATAATAAGTTGTAATCTCATAACAAGCTATTCTGAGGTTCCACATTGCCGAATCGATCAACCGTTCATTGATAAATAGCTACAATCTCATAACAAGTTGTTCTGAGGTTTCACATCACCAAATCAATCAACCATTCACTGATAATGAGTTGTAATCTCATAACAAGCCGCTCTGAGGTTCTTGATCCCTAAATTGGTCAACCATTCACTGATAATGAGCAGTAATCTCATAACAAGCTATTCTGAGGTTCCACATCACCGAATTGGTCAACCATTGCTGATAATGAGCTATAATCTCATAACAACCTATTCTGAAGTTCTAGATCACCGAATCGGTCAACCGTTCACAGATAATGAACTGTAATCTCATAACAAGCCATCCTGAGGTTCCACATCACCGAATCGGTCAACCATTTGCTGATAATAAGCTGTAATCTCATAACAAGCTGTTCTGAGGTTCTAGATTACTGAATTAGTCAACCGTTCACTAATAATGAGCTATAATCTCATAACAAGCCATTCTGAGATTCCACATCACTGAATTGGTCAAGCGTCCATTGATAATGAGCTACAATCTCATAACAAGTCATTCTAAGGTTCTACATCGCTAAATCAATCAACCGTTCACTGATAATGAGTTGCAATCTCATAACAATGTTATTCTGAGCTTCTAGATCACCAAATTAGTCAACCATTCACTCATAATGAGTTGTAATCTCATAACAAGTTGTTTTGAGGTTCCACATCATTGAATCGGTCAATTATTCTCTAATAATGAGTTGTAATCTCAAAACAAGCCGTTCTAAGGTTCTAGATTGCCAAATCAGTCAACCGTTCATTGATAATGAGCTGTTATCTCATAAAAAACCATTCTTAGGTTCCACATCGCTGAATCGATCAACCGTTCATTGATAATGAGCTAGAATCTCATAACAAGTCATTCTGAGGTTCCACATCACCAAATCAGTCAACCGTTCATTGATAATAAGCAACAATCTCATAACAAGTCATTCTAAGGTTTCACATCACCGAATTGGTCAACCATTCACTGATAATGAGCTGTAATCTCATAACAAGCCATTCTGAGGTTGTAGATCATTGAATCAGTCAACTATTCAATGATAATAAGCTATAATCTCATAACAAGCCATTCTAAGGTTCCACATCACTGAATCGGTCATCCACTCATTGATAATGAGCTATAATCTCATAACAAGTCATTGTAAGGTTCCCCATCACTGAATCAGTCAACCGTTCACTGATAATGAGCTGTAATCTCATAACAAGCCATTCTGAAGTTTTAGATAACCAAATCAGTCAACCACACTGATAATGAGCTGTAATCTCATAACAAGCTATTCTAAGGTTCCAGATCACAGAATCTATCAACCGTTAATTGATAATGAGCTACAATCTTATAACAAGTCATTTTGAGGTTCCACATTGCCGAATTGGTCAACCGTTCATTCATAATGAGCTACAATCTCATAATAAGTCATTCTGAGGTTCCACATCACCGAATCAGTCAACAATTTGCTGGTAATGAGCTGTAATCTCATAAGAAGCCATTCTGAGGTTCTAGATCACCGAATCAGTCAACCATTCACTGATAATGAGCTGTAATCTCATAACAAGCTATTATGAGGTTCCACATTGCCAAATCGGTCAACTGTTTATTGATAATGAGCTACAATCTCATAACAAGTCATTCTAAGGTTCCACATCACCGAATCAGTCAACCGTTCACTGATAATGAGCTGTAATCTCATAACAAGCCGTTCTAAGGTTCTAAATCACCAAATTGGTCAACCGTTCACTGATAATGAGCTGTAATCTCATAACAATCTATTTTGAGGTTCCACATCACCCAATCAGTCAACCATTTGCTGATAATGAGCTATAATCTTATAACAAGCCATTCTAAAGTTCTAGATCACTGAATCGGTCAACCGTTCATTCATAATGAGCTGTAATCTCATAACAAGCCATTCTGAGGTTCCACATTGTCAAATCAGTCAACCATTCATTAATAATGAGCTACAATCTCATAACAAGTTGTTCTAAGGATACACACTACCAAATCGGTTAACCATTCACTGATAATAAGTTATAATCTCATAACAAGCCTTTCTGAGGTTCTAGATCGCTGAATCAGTCAACTATTCACTGATGATGAGTTATAATCTCATAACAAGCCATTCTAAGGTTCCACATTGTCGAATCGGTCAACTATTTGCTGATAATGAGCTGTAATCTCATAACAAGCTGGTCTAAGGTTCTAGATCATCAAAGCGGTCAACCATTCACTAATAATAAGCTGTAATCTCATAACAAGCTATTCTGAGGTTCTACATCACCGAATCAGTCAACTATTTGCTGATAATGAGCTATAATCTCATAACAAGCTATTCTGATGTTCTAGATCACTGAAACGGTCAACCATTCATTGAAAATGAGCTATAATCTCATAACAAGTCATTCTGAGGTTCCATATAACCAAATCAGTCAACCATTCATTTATAATGAGCTACAATCTCATAATAAGTCATTCTGAGCTTCTGCATCACCAAATCGGTCAACCATTCACTGATAATAAATTACAATCTCATAACAAGTCGTTCTGAGGTTCTAGATCACCGAATTGGTCAACCAATTATTGATAATGAGCTATAATCTTATAACAAGCTATTCTAAGGTTCCACATCAATGAATCAGTCAACCGTTCACTAATAATGAGCTATAATCTCATAACAAGCCATTCTGAGGTTCTAGATCACTGAATCGGTCAACCGTTCATTGATAATGAGCTATAATTTGATAACAAGCCATTCTGAGGTTCCACATCGCTTAATCGATCAACCGTTCATTGATAATGAGCTACAATCTCATAACAAGTCATTCTAAGGTTATACATCACTGAATCGGTCAACCGTTCATTGATAATGAGCTACAATCTCATAACAAGTCATTCTGAGGTTCCACATCACTGAATCAGTCAATCATTTGCTGATAATGAGCTATAATCTCATAACAAGCCATTCTAAGGTTCTAGATTTCCGAATCGGTCAATTATTCACTGATAATGAGCTATAATCTCATAACAAGTTGTTCTAAGGTTCCACATTGCTGAATCGGTCAACTGTTCATTGATAATGAGCTACAATCTCATTACAAGTTGTTTTGAGGTTCCACATCATTGAGTTGGTCAACCGTTCAATGATAATGAGTTATAATCTCATAACAAGTTATTCTGAGGTTCCACATCGCTGAATTGGTCAACCATTCACTGATAATGAGCTGTAATCTCATAACAAGCCATTCTAAGGTTCTAGATCACTGAATTGGTCAACCGTTCACTGATAACGAGCTGTAATCTCATAGTAAGCTATTCTAAGGTTCCACATCACTAAATTGGTCAACCATTTATTGATAATGAGCTACAATCTCATAACAAGTCATTCTAAGGTTCCACATCACTGAATCGGTCAACCATGCGCTTATAATGTGCTATAATCTTATATCAAGCCATTCTGAGGTTCTAGATGACTGAATCAGTCAATCATTCACTGATAATGAGTTGTAATCTCATAAAAAGTTATTTTGAGGTTCCACATCACCAAATTGGTCAACTGTTCGCTGATAATGAGCTGTAATCTCATAACAAGCCATTCTGAGGTTCTAGATCACTAAATCGGTCAACCTTTCATTGATAATGAGCTGTAATCTCATAAAAAGTTATTATGAGGTTTAACATCGCTAAATAAATTAACTATTCTAGATCACCGAGTCAGTCAACCGTTCACTAATAATGAGTTTTTATCTCATAACAAGTTGTTTTGAGGTTCTACATCACTGAATCGGTCAACCATTCACTGATTATGAGCTGTAATCTCATAAAAAGCTATTCTAAGGTTCTAGATCGTCGAATCAGTCAACCATTCATTGATAATGAGCTGTAATCTCATAACAAGCCATTCTAAGATTCTACATCGCCGAATCGGTCAACCGTTCATTGATAATGAGCTATAATCTTATAACAAGTCATTCTAAGGTTCCACATCACCGAATTGGTCAATCGTTCATTGATAATGAGCTACAATCTCATAACAAGTCATTCTAAGTTTCTACATCGCCGAATTGGTCAAGCGTTCACTCATAATGAGATGTAATCTCATAACAAGCCATTCTGAGGTTCTAGATCGCCGAATCAGTCAACCGTTCACTGATAATGAGCTATAATCTCATAATAAGCTATTCTAAGGTTTCACAACCCCGAATTGGTCAACCATTAATTGATAATGAGCTATAATCTCATAACAAGTGATTCTAAGGTTCCACATCGCCGAATCAGTCAACCATTCATTGATAATGAGCTACAATCTTATAACAAGTCATTCTGAGGTTCCACATCATCGAATTGGTCAACCATTCATTGATAATGAGCTATAATCTCATAACAAGTCATTCTATGGTTCTAGATCACCAAATCGGTCAACCGTTCACTGATAATGAGTTGTAATCTCATAACAAGCTATTTTGAGGTTTCACATCGCCAAATCAGTCAACTGTTTATTGATAATGAGCTACAATCTCATAACAAGTTGTTTTGAGGTTCCCCATCACCAAATCAGTCAACTGTTGACTGATGATGAGTTCTAATCTCATAACAAGCTGTTCTAAGGTTCTAGATTTTCAAATCGGTCAACCATTCGCTGATAATGAGCTGTAATCTCATAACAAGCTATTCTGAGGTTCCACATCACTGAATCAGTTAACCATTCATTGATAATGAGCTACAATCTTATAACAAGTTATTCTGAGGTTCTACATCACCAAATCAGTCAACTATTCATTCATAATGAGCTACAATCTCATAACAAGTCATTCTAAGGTTCCACATCGTTGAATCGGTCAACCATTCATTGATAATGAGCTGTAATCTCATAACAAGCCATTCTGAGGTTCTAGATCACTGAATTGGTCAACCATTCATTGATAATGAGCTGTAATCTCATAACAAGCCATTCTGAGGTTTCACATTGTTGAATCGGTCAACTATTCATTGATAATGAGCTATAATCTCATAACAAGTCATTCTGAGGTTCCACATCGTCGAATCAGTCAATCATTCATTGATAATGAGATACAATCTCATAATAAGTCATTCTAAGGTTCCACATCACTGAATCAGTCAACCATTCACCGATAATGAGTTGTAATCTCATAATAAGCCATTCTGAGGTTTTAGATCACTAAATCGACCAAGTGTTATCTGATAATGAGCTGTAATCGATCAACCGTTCATTGATAATGAGCTACAATCTCATAACAAGTCATTCTAAGGTTCCACATCGCTGAATCGGTCAACCGTTCATTGATAATGTGATGTAATCTCATAACAAGCCATTCTAAGGTTCTAGATCACCGAATCAGTCAACTATTTGTTGATAATGAGCTGTAATCTTATAACAAGCTGTTCTGAGGTTCCACATTGCCGAATCGGTCAACCATTCATTGATAATGAGCTATTATTTTATAACATGCCATTCTAAGGTTCTTGATTGCTGAATTGGTCTACCATTCATTGATAATGAGCTATAATCTCATAACAAGCCATTCTGATGTTCCACATCACTGAATTGGTCAACCGTTCATTGATAATGAGCTACAATCTCATAACAAGCCGTTCTGAGGTTCCACATCACTTAATCGGTCAACTGTTCATTGATAATGAGCTACAATCTCATAACAAGCAGTTCTGAGGTTCCACATCGCCGAATCGGTCAACTGTTCGCTGATAATGAGGTTTAATCTCATAACAAGTAGTTTTGAGGTTCTAGCTCACTGAATTGGTCAACCGTTCACTCACAATGAGCTGTAATCTCATAACAAGCTATTCTAAGGTTTCACATCGCTGAATCAGTCAACCATTCAGTGATAATGAGTTATAATCTCATAACAAGCTATTCTGAGGTTATAGATCACCGAATCGGTCTACCATTCATTGATAATGAGTTGTAATCTCATAAAAATCTATTATGAGATTCTACATCACCGAATCGGTCAACCATTCATTGATAATGAGCTACAATCTCATAACAAGTCATTCTGAGGTTCCACATCACCAAATCGGTCAATTGTTAATTGATAATGAGCTACAATCTCATAACAAGTCATTCTAAGGTTCAACATCACTGACTCTATCAACCATTCACTGATAATGAGCTGTAATCTCATAACAAGCCATTTTGAGGTTCTAGATGGCTGAATCAGTCAACTGTTCACTAATAATAAGCTATAATCTCATAACAAACCATTCTGAGGTTCCACATCGACAAATCGGTCAACCATTCATTGATAATGAGCTACAATCTCATAACAAGTCATTATGAGGTTCCACATCGCTTAATCGGTCAACCGTTCATTGATAATGAGCTACAATCTTATAACAAGTCATTCTGAGGTTCCACATTGCCAAATCGGTCAACCATTTGCTGATAATGAGCTATAATCTCATAACAAGTCATTCTGTGGTTCTAGATCGTTGAATCGGTCAATCGTTCACTGATAATAAGCTGTAATCTCATAACAAGCCATTCTGACATTCCAGATCACTGAATCGGTCAACTGTTCATTGATAATGAGCTATAATCTTATAACAAGTCATTCTAAGGTTCCACATCACCAAATCGGTCAACCGTTCACTAATAATGAGCTGTAATCTTATAAAAAGCCATTTTGAGGTTTTAGATCATCAAATTAGTCAACCATTCACTGATAATGAGCTATAATCTCATAACAAGCTATTTTTAGGTTCTACATCATCTAATTAGTCAACCATTTATTGATAATAAGCTGTAATCTCATAACAAGCCATTATGAGGTTCCACATCACCAAATCAGTCAACCATTCATTGATAATGAGCTACAATATCATAACAAGTCATTCTGAGGTTCCACGTTGCCGAATCGGTCAATCATTGGCTGATAATGAGTTGCAATCTCATAACAAGGCGTTCCAAGGTTCTAGATCGCTGAATTAGTCAACCATTCATCGATAATGAGCTATAATCTCATAACAAACTATTCTGAGGTTCCACATCACCGAATCAGTCAACCGTTCACTGATAATGAGCTGTAATATCATAACAAGCCATTCTGAGGTTCTAGATCACTGAATCGGTCAACCGTTCATTGATAATGAGTTATAATCTCATAATAAGCCATTCTAAGGATCCACATCGCCAAATCGGTCAACCGTTCATTCATAATGAGCTACAATGTCATAATAAGTCATTCTGAGGTTCCACATTACTGAATCGGTCAACTGTTTATTGATAATGAGCTACAATCTCATAACAAGTCATTCTGAGGTTCCACATCGCCAAATTGCTCAACCATTTGCTGGTAATGAGTTGTAATCTCATAACAAGCCATTCTAAGGTTCTAGATCACCGAATCGGTCAACCATTCACTGCTAATGAGTTGTAATCTCATAACAAGCCACTTTGAGGTTCTAGATCACGGAACCAGTCAATCATTCACTAATAATGAGCTGTAATCTCCTAACAAGCTATTTTGAGGTTCCACATCACCAAATCAGTCAACTGTTCACTGATAATGAGCTGTAATCTCATATCAAGCCATTCTAAGGTTCTAAAAAGTTGAATTGGTCAACCATTCATTGATAATGAGCTGTAATCTCATAACAAGCCATTCCGAGATTCCACATCACCAAATCGGTCAACCATTCATTGATAATAAGCTATAATCTCATAACAAGTCATTCTAAGGTTCCACATCGCAAAATTGGTCAACCGTTCATTGATAATGAGCTACAATCTCATAACAAGTCATTCTGAGGTTCCACATCACCGAATCGGTCAACCATTCACTGATAATGAGCTATAAACTCATAACAAGCCATTCTGAGGTTTTAGATCATCAAATTGGTAAACTATTCACTGATAATGAGTTGTAATCTCATAACAAGCCATTTTGAGGTTCCACATCATTGAATCGGTCAACCGTTCATTGATAATGAGCTACAATCTCATAAAAAGTCATTCTAAGGTTCCACATCACCGAATCAGTCAACTATTTATTGATAATAAGCTACAATCTCATAACAAGTCATTCTGAGGTTCCACATTGTGAATCGGTCAACTATTTGTTGATAATGAGCTGTAATCTCATAACAAGTCATTCTGAGGTTATAGATCAACGAATCAGTGAACCTTTCACTGATAATGAGTTGTATTCTCATAACAAGCCATTCTAAGGTTCCACATCTCTGAATCGGTCAATCGTTCATTGATAATGAGCTATAATCTCATAACAAGTCATTCTAAGGTTCCACATTGCCGAATCGGTCAACCGTTCACTGATAATGAGCTGTAATCTCATAAGAATCTATTCTGAGGTTATAGATTGCCAAATCAGTCAACCGTTCACTGATAATGAGCTATAATCTCATAACAAGCTATTCTGAGGTTCCACATCGCCAAATCGATCAACCATTCACTAATAATGAGCTATAATCTAATAACAAGCCATTTTGAGATTCTAGATCATTGAATCGGTCAACCGTTCACTGATAATGAGTTGTATTTTCATAACAAGCTATTCTGAGGTTTCACATCACTGAATTGGTCAACCATTCACTGATAATGAGCTGTAATATCATAATAAGCCATTCTGAGGTTTTAGATCACTGAATCGATCAACCATTCACTAATAATGAGTTGTATTTTCATAACAAGTCATTCTAAGGTTCCACATCACTGAATCGGTCAACCATTCATTAATAATGAGCTACAATCTCATAACAAGTCATTCTAAGGTTCCACATCGCCAAATCGGTCAACCGTTCACTGATAATGAGCTATAATATCGTAACAAGCCGTTCTAAGGTTCTAGATCACTGAATCGGTCAATCATTCATTGATAATGAGCTGTAATCTCATAACAAGATATTCTAAGGTTTCACATCACTGAATCGGTCAACTATTTATTAATAATGAGCTATAATCTCATAACAAGTCATTCTAAGGTTCCACATCGCCGAATCGGTCAACTGTTCATTGATAATGAGCTACAATCTCATAACATGTCATTCTGATGTTCCACATCACCAAATCAGTCAACCCTTAATTGATAATGAGCTGTAATCTCATAACAAGCTGTTCTGAGGTTCTAGATCATCGAATCGGTCAATCATTCATTGATAATGAGCTATAATCTCATAACAAGCTATTCTGAGATTCCACATTGCCGAATCGGTCAACAGTTCATTGATAATGAGCTACAGTCTCATAACAAGTCATTCTAAGGTTCCACATCGCCGAATCGGTCAACCATTCATTGATAATGAGGTACAATCTCATAACAAGTCATTATGAGGTTCCACATCGCTGAATCAGTCAACTGTTCACTGATAATGAGGTGTTATCTCATAACAAGCCATTCTAAGGTTTTAGACCACTGATAATGAGCTGTAATCTCATAAGAAGTCATTCTGAGGTTCCACATCACCAAATCGGTCAACCATTCATTGACAATGAGCTACAATTTCATAACAAGTCATTCTAAGGTTCCACATTATTGAATCAGTCAACCATTTGCTGATAATGAGCTCTAATCTCATAACAAGCCATTCTGAGGTTCTAGATCGCTGAATTGGTCAACCATTCACTAATAATGAGCTATAATCACATAACAAGTTATTTTGAGGTTCCACATCACTAAATCAGTTAATCATTTGCTTATAATGAGCTGTAGTCTCATAACAAGCCATTCTGAGGTTCTAGATTGCCAAATCGTTCAACACTTCATTGATAATGGGCTATAATCTCATAGAAAGTCATTCTAAGGTTCCACATCATCGAATCGGTCAACCGTTCATTGATAATGAGCTATAATCTCATAACAAGTTGTTTTGAGGTTCCACATCGCTGAATCAAACAACCATTCACTGATAATGAGTTGTAATCTCATAACAAGTCATTCTAAGGTTCTAGATCATTGAATCAGTCAACCGTTCACTAATAATGAGCTGTAATATCATAACAAGCTATTTTGAGGTTCCGCATCGCTGAATCGGTTAACTATTTGCTAATAATGAGCTGTAATCTCATGACAAGCCGTTTTAAGGTTCTAGATCACTGAATCAGTAACCGTTCGCTGATAATGAGTTGTAATCTCATAACAAGCCATTCTGAGGTTCCACATTGCCAAATCAGTCAACCGTTCATTGATAATGAGCTATAATCTCATAACAAGTCATTCTAAGGTTTCACATCTCCGAATCGATCAACCGTTCGCTGCTAATGAGCTGTAATCTCATAAAAAGTTGTTCTTAGGTTCTAGATCACTGAATTTGTCAACTGTTCACTAATAATGAGCTGTAATCTCTCATAACAAGCTATTTTGAGGTTCCACATTGCTAAATCAGTCAACCGTTCACTGATAATGAGATGTAATCTCATAACAAGCCGTTCTGAGGTTCTAGATCATCGAATCAGTCAACTATTCATTGATAATGAGCTGTAATCTCATAACAAGCCATTCTGAGGTTCCACATCACTGAATCGGCCTACTGTTCATTGATAATGAGCTACAATCTCATAATAAGTTGTTCTGAGGTTCCACATCGCCAAATCAGTCAACCATTCACTAATAATGAGTTGTAAGCTCATAACAAGCCGTTCTGAGGTTCTAGATCACCGAATTGGTCAACCATTCACTAATAATGAGCTGTAATCTCATAACAAACTATTCTGAGGTTCTACATCACCAAATCAGTCAATAATTCACTGATAATGAGCTGTAATATCATAGTAAGCCTTTCTGAGATTCTAGATCACCGAATTGGTCAACCGTTCATTGATAATGAGCTGTAATATCATAACAAGCCATTTTGAGGTTAGACATCGCCGAATCGGTCAACCATTCATTGATAATGAGCTACAATCTCATAACAAATTGTTCTGAGGTTCCACGTCGCTAAATCGGTCAACCATTCATTGATAATGAGTTATAATCTCATAACAAGTTGTTCTGAGGTTCCACATCGCTGAATCGGTCAACCGTTCACTGATAATGAGCTGTAAGCTCATAACAAGCCATTCTAAGGTTCTAGATCACTGAATCAGTCAACCATTTGCTGATAATGAGCTGTAATCTTATAACAAGCTGTTCAAAGGATCCACATCACCGAATCGGTCAACTGTTTGCTAATAATGAGCTCTAATCTCATAACAAGCCACTCTGAGGTTCTAGATCACTGAATCGATCAATTGTTCACTGATAATGAGCTGTAATCTCATAACAAGCTGTTATGAGGTTTCACATCGCCAAATCAGTCAACTATTTGCTGATAATGAGCTGTAATCTCATAATAAGCCATTCTGAGGTTCTAGATCACCGAATCGGTCAACCATTCACTGATAATGAGCTGTAATATCATAACAGGCCATTCTGAGCTTCCATAGCATCGAATCGATCAACCATTCATTGATAATGAGCTACAATCTCATAACAAGTCATTTTGAGGTTCCACATCGCTAAATCGGTCAACCATTCATTGATACTAAGCTACAATCTCATAAAAAGTTATTTTGAGGTTTCACATCACCAAATCGGTCAATCGTTCACTGATAAGGAGCTATAATCTCATAATAAGCTGATCTGAGGTTCTAGATTGCTGAATCGGTCAACTGTTCACTAATAATGAGCTGTGATCTCATAACAAGCCATTCTGAGGTTCTACATCACCAAATCGGTCAACTGTTCATTGATAATGAGCTACAATCTCATAACAAGTCATTCTGAGATTCCACATCGCCGAATTGGTCAACCGTTCATTGATAATAAGCTACAATCTCATAATAAGTCATTCTGACATTCCACATTGCTGAATTGGTCAATCGTTTGCTGATAATGAGCTCTAATCTCCCAACAAGCCATTCGGAGGTTCTAGATCACTGAATCGGTCAATCGTTCACTGATAATGAGTTGTAATCTCATAACAAGCCATTTTGAGGTTCCACATCGCTAAATCAGTCAACCGTTCATTGATAATGAGCTACAATCTCATAATAAGTCATTCTAAGGTTCTACATTGCCGAATTGGTCAACCGTTCACTGATAATGAGTTGTAATCTCATAACAAGGCGTTCTGAGGTTCTAGATCACTAAATCGGTCAATCATTCACTGATAATGAGTTGTAATCTCATAACAAGCTATTCTGAGGTTCCACATCACTGAATCGGTCAACCATTCGCTGATAATGAGCTGTAATCTCATAAAAATCTATTCTGAGGTTCTAGATCACCGAATCGGTCAACTATTCATTGATAATGAGCTGTAATCTCATAACAAGCCATTATGAGGTTCCACATTGCCAAATCAGTCAACCATTCATTGATAATGAGCTATAATCTCAGAACAAGTCATTCTGAGGTTCCACATCGCCGAATCGGTCAATCGTTCATTGATAATGAGCTACAATCTCATAAAAAGTCATTCTGAGGTTCCACATCGCTGAATCGGTCAACCATTCACTGATAATGAGCTGTAATCTCATAACAAGTTGTTCTAAGGTTCTAGATTGCCAAATTGGTCAACTGTTCACTGATAATGAGTTGTAATGTCATAACAAGCTATTCTGAGGTTTCCCATTGTCGAATCAGTCAACCGTTCATTGATAATAAGCTATAATCTCATAACAAGTCGTTATGAATTTCCACATCGTGAAATTGGTCAACCGTTCATTGATAATGAGCTACAATCTCATAACAAGTCATTCTAAGGTTTCACATCACCAAACTGGTCAATCATTCATGGATAATGAGCTATAATCTCATAACAAGCCGCTCTAAGGTTCTAGATCGCTGAATCGGTCAACAATTTGCTGATAATAAGCTATAATCTTATAACAAGCTGTTCTGAGGTTCCACATCACCAAATAGGTCAACCGTTTGCTGATAATATGTTGTAATCTCATAACAAGCCATTCTAAGGTTCTAGATCACCGAATTGGTCAACTGTTCATTGATAATGAGCTATAATCTCACAACAAGCCATTCTGAGGTTACACATCACTGAATCAGTTAACCGTTCATTGATAATGAGCTACAATCTCATAACAAGTCATTCTAAGGTTTCACATCATCAAATCGGTCAACCATTCATTGATAATGAGCTAAAATCTCATAACAATTCATTCTGAGGTTCCATATCACCAAATCGGTCAACCATTCGCTAATAATGACCTGTAATCTCATAACAAGCCATTCTGAGGTTCTAGATCACCGAATCAGTCAACCGTTCACTGATAATGAGTTATAATCTCAGAACAAGCCATTCTAAGGTTCCACATTGCTGAATCGGTCAACCATTCATTGATAATGAGCTATAATCTCATAACAAGTCGTTCTGAGGTTCCACTTCGCTGAATCGGTCAACTGTTCATTGATAATGAGCTACAATCTCATAATAAGTTATTCTAAGGTTCCACATCACTGAATCAGTCAACCATTCACTGATAATGAGCTGTAATCTCATAACAAGCCATTCTAAGGTTTTAGATCACCAAATCAGTCAATCGTTCATAGATAATGAGCTGTAATCTCATAACAATTTGTTTTTAGGTTCGACATCACCGAATCGGTCAACCATTCACTGATAATGACCTGTAATCTTATAATAAGCCATTCTGAGGTTCTAGATCACCAAATCGGTCAACCATTGATTTATAATGAGTTTTAATCACATAACAAGGCATTCTGAGGTTCCACATCACTAAATTGGTCAACCGTTCATTGATAATGAGCAACAATCTCATAACTAATTATTCTAAGGTTCCACATCGCCAAATTAGTCAACCATTCACTGATAATGAGTTGTAATCTCATACCAAGCCATTCTGAGGTTCTAGATCACCAAATCAGTAAACCATTTCCTGATAATGAGCTACAATCTCATAACATGTCATTCTGAGGTTCTACATCACTCAATTGGTCAACTGTTCATTGATAATGAGCTACAATCTTATAACAAGTCGTTCTGAGGTTCCACATTGCCGAATCGGTCAACCAGTCATTGATAATGAGCTGTAATCTCATAACAAGTCATTTAGAGGTTCTAGATCACCAAATCGGTCAACCGTTCATTAATAATAAGCTATAATCTCATAACAATCTGTTCTGAGCTTCCACATCGCTGACTCGGTGAACCGTTCATTGATAATGAGCTACAATCTCATAACAAATAGTTTTGAGGTTCCACATCATCGAATCGGTCTATCGTTTATTGTTAATTAGTTGTAATCTCATAACAAGCCATTCTGAGAATCTAGATCACTGAATCAGTCAACCATTTGCTCATAATGAGCTGTAATCTCATAACAAGTTGTTCTAAGGTTCCACATTAGTGAATCAGTCAACCGTTTGTTGATAATGAGCTGTAATCTCATAACAAGCCATTCTAAAGTTCTAGATCACCGAATCGGTCAACCGTTCATTGATAATGAGCTGTAATCTCATAACAACCCGTTCTGAGGTTCCACATCACCGAATTGGTCAACCGTTCATTGATAATGAGCTACAATCTGATAATAAGTCATTTTGAGGTTCCACATCGCTGAATCGATCAACCATTCTTTGATAATGAGCTATAATCTCATAACAAGTCATTCTCAGGTTCCACATCACCAAATCGGTCAACCGTTCACTGATAATGAGCTATAATCTCATAACAAGCCATTTTGAGGTTCTAGATTTTGGAATCAGTCAACTATTGACTGATAATGAGCTATAATCTCATAACAAGCTATTTTGAGGTTCCACATCACTGAATTGAGCAACCGTTCATTGATAATGAGCTACAATCTCATTACAAGTCATTTTGAGGTTTCATATCGCTGAATTGGTCAACCGTTCATTGATAATGAGATACTATCTCATAACAAGTCATTCTGAGGTTCCACATCACTGAATCGGTCAACCATTCACTGATAATGAGCTATAATCTCATAACAAGCCATTTTGAGCTTCTAGATCACCAAATCGGTCAAGAATTCACTGATAATGAGCTGTAATCTCATAACAAGCCATTTTGAGGTTCCACATCCCTGAATCGATCTACCGTTCATTGATAATGAGTTGTAATCTCATAACAAGTCATTCTGAGGTTCCACATCACCGAATCAGTCAACCATTCATTGATAATGAGTTGTAGTCTGATAACAAGCCATTCTAAGGTTCTAGATTGCCAAATTGGTCAACCGTTCATTGATAATGACCTCTAATCTCATAACAAGTAGTTCTGAGGTTCTACATCACCGAATCAGTCAACCATTCATTGATAATGAGCTACAATCTCATAACAAGTCATTCTAAAGTTCTAGATCACTGAATCGGTCAACCATTCATTGATAATGAGCTACAATATCATAATAAGTCATTTTGAGGTTCCACATCACCAAATCAGTCAACCATTCGCTAATAATGAGCTATAATCTCATAACAAGCCATTCTGAGGTTCTAGATCACTGAATCGGTCAACCATTCACTGAAAATGAGCTGTAAGCTCATAACAAGCCATTCTGAAGTTCCACATCACTGAATCAGTCAACTGTTCATTGATAATGACCTATAATCTCATAACAAGTCATTCAAAGGATCCAAATTGCCAAATTAGTCAACCGTTCATTGATAGTGAGCTACAATCTCATAACAAGTTTTTCTGAGGTTCCACATCACCAAATCTGTCAACCATTCACTGATAATGAGCTGTAATCTCATAACAAGCCATTTTGAGGTTCTAGATCACTGAATCGGTCAACCATTCACTGATAATGAGCTGTAATCTCATAACAAGTCATTCTGAGGTTCCACATCACCGAATCGATCAACCATTCATTGATAATGAGCTACAATCTCATAACAAGAAATTCTAAAGTTTCCTATCACCGAATCGGTCAACCATTCACGTATAATAAGCTGTAATCTCATCACAAGCCATTCTGAGGTTCTCAATTGCTGAATCGATCAACCATTCATTGATAATGAGCTGTAATCTCATAACAAGCTGTTCTGAGGTTCCACATCGTCAAATCAGTGAACCATTCACTGATAATGAGTTGTAATCTCATAACAAGCCATTCTAAGGTTCTAGATCACTAAATCGGTCAACCGTTCATTGGTAAGGAGCTATAATCTCATAACAAGCCATTCTCATATTCTAGATTGCCGTATTGGTCAACCATTCATTGATAATGAGCTGTAATCTCATAACAAATTGTTCTAAGGTTCCACATCGCTGAATCAGTCAACTATTCACTGATAATGAGATGTAATCTCATAACAAGCCATTCTGAGGTTCTAGATCACTAAATCGGTTAACCATTCATTGATAATGAGCTATAATCTCATAACAAGCCATTCTGAAGTTCCACATCGTCGAATCAGTCAACTGTTCATTGATAATGAGCTATAATCTCATAACAAGTTATTTTGAGGTTCCACATTGCCGAACCGGTCAACCGTTCATTGATAATGAGCTACAATCTCATAACAAGTCATTCTGAGGTTTCGCATCACGAAATTGGTCAATCATTCACTGATAATGAGCTGTAATCTCATAACAAGCCATTCTGAGGTTCTATATCGCTGAATCGTTCAACCATTCACTGATAATGAGCTGTAATCTCATAACAAACCATTCTAAGGTTCCACATCATTGAGTCAGTCAATCATTCATTGATAATGAGCTATAATCTCATAACAATTCATTCTAAGGTTCCACATTACTGAATCGGTCAACTGTTCACTAATAATGAGTTGTAATCTCATAACAAGCTGTTCTGAGGTTCTAGATCACTGAATCAGTCAACTGTTCACTGATAATAAGATGTAATCTCATAACAAGCTGTTCTGAGGTTCCACATCACTGAATCGGTAACCCGTTCACTGATAATGAGATATAATCTCATAACAAGCCATTTTAAAGTTCTAGATTGCCGAATCGATCAACCTTTTATTGATAATTAGCTGTAATCTCATGACAAGACATTCTGAGGTTCCACATCACCGAATTGGTCAACCGTTCATTGATAATGAGCTACAATCTCATAATAAGTTGTTCTAAGTTTCCACATCGTTGAATCGGTCAATCCTTCACTGATAATGAGTTATAATCTCATAACAAGCCATTTTGAGGTTCTATATCACTGAATCGATCAACCGTTTACTGATAATAAGCTGTAATCTCATAACAAGTTGTTCTGAGGTTCCACATCACCAAATCTATCAACTATTCACTGATAATGAGCTATAATCTCATAACAAGCCATTCTAAGGTTCTAGATCATTGAATCAGTCAACCATTCATTGATAATGAGCTATAATCTCATAATAAGCTATTTTGAGGTTCCACATCATCGAATCAGTCAACCGTTCATTGATAATGAGCTATAATCTCATAATAAGTCATTCTAAGGTTCCGTATCACCAAATCAGTCAACCATTCATTGAAAATGAGCAACAATCTCATAACAAGTAGTTCTGAGGTTCCACATCACCGAATCAGTCAACTATTCATTAATAATGAGCTATAATCTCATAACAAGCTATTATGAGATTTTAGATCGTCGAATCAGTCAACCGTTCACTGATAATGAGTTGTAATATGATAACAAGCTATTCTAAGGTTCCACATCGCCAAATCACTCAACTGTTCATAGCTAATGAGCTGTAATCTCATAACAAGCTATTCTGAGGTTCTAGATCGCCAAATCAGTCAATCATTCATTGATAATGAGCTATAATCTCATAACAAGCCATTCTGAGGTTCCACATCGCTGAATCAGTCAACCGTTCATTGATAATGAGTTGTAATCTCATAACAAAATGTTCTTAGGTTCCACATCACCAAATCGGTCAACCGTTCACTGAAAATGAGTTATAATCTCATAACAAGCCATTCTGAGGTTCTAGACCGCCGAATCATTCAACAATTTACTTATAATGAGCTCTAGTCTCATAACAAGCTGTTCTAAGGTTCCACATCATAGAATTGGTTAATCATTCACTGATAATAAGCTGTAATCTCATAATAAGCCATTCTAAGGTTCTAGATTACTGAGTTAGTCAACCATTCATTTATAATGAGTTATAATCTCATAACAAACCATTCTAAGGTTCCATATCACCGAATTGGTCAACCATTCATTGATAATGAGCTACAATCTCATAACCAGTCATTCTGAGGTTCCAAATTGCCGAATCGGTCAACCTTTTATTTATAATGAGCTACAATCTCATAACAAGTCATTCTGAGGTTTCACATCGCTAAATTGGTCAACCATTCACTGATAATGAGCTGTAATCTCATAACAAGCCGCTCTGATATTCTAGATCACCAAATCAGTCAACCATTCACTGATAATGAGCTGTAATCTCATAACAAGCCATTTTAAAGTTCCACATCGCCTAATCAGTCAACCATTCATTGATAATGAGCTACAATCTCATAACAAGTCATTCTGAGGTTCCACATCACCAAATCGGTCAATCGTTCACTAATAATGAGCTGTAATCTCATAACAAGCCATTCTGAGGTTCTAGATCATCGAATCGGTCAACCATTCACTAATAATGAGCTATAATCTCATGAAAAGCTATTATGAGGTTCCACATTACTGAATCGGTCAACCGTTCACTGATAATGAGTTGTAATCTCATAACAAGCTATTCTGAGGTTTTAAATTGCCAAATCGGTCAACC
The DNA here is from genome assembly GCA_018584345.1 of Thuja plicata. NCBI lineage: Eukaryota > Viridiplantae > Streptophyta > Pinopsida > Cupressales > Cupressaceae > Thuja > Thuja plicata. The sequence goes on along the minus strand of MU227916.1, from coordinate 30,267 downwards.
GTTCATTGATAATGAGCTGTAATCTCATAACAAGCCATTCTGAGGTTCCACATCACCGAATCAGTCAACCGTTCATTGATAATGAGCTACAATCTCATAACAAGTTATTCTGAGGTCTCACATTACCGAATCGATCAACCATTCATTGATAATGATCTACAATCTCATAATAAGTCATTCTGAGGTTCCACATCATTGAATTAGTCAATTATTCACTGATAATAAGTTGTAATCTCATAACAAGCCTTTCTGAGATTCTAGATCATTGAATTGGTCAACCATTCATTGATAATGAGCTGTAATCTCATAACAAGCCTTTCTAAGGTTTCACATTGCCGAATCAGTCAACCATTCATTGATAATAAGCTACAATAGCATAACAAGTCATTCTGAGGTTCCACATCGCTAAATGGGTCAATCGTTCACTGATAATGAGTTGTAATCACATAACAAGCCATTTTTAGGTTCTAGATCACCGAATTGGTCAACTATTCACTGATAATGAGCTGTAATCTCATAACAAGCTATTCTGAGGTTCCACATTGCTAAATCAGTCAACTATTCATTGATAATGAGCTACAATCTCATAACAAGTCATTCTAAGGTACTACATCACCAAATTGGTCAACCGTTTGCTGATAATGAGCTGTAATCTTATAACAAGTCGTTCTGAGTTTTTAGATCGCCGAATCGATCAACCGTTCACTGATAATGAGCTATAATCTCATAGCAAGCTATTCTGAGGTTTCACATCACTGAATAAGTCAACCGTTAACTGATAATGAGTTGTTATCTCATAACAAGCCATTTTGAGGTTCTAGATCACCAAATCGGTCAACCGTTCATTGATAATGAGCTGTAATATTATAACAAGCCATTTTGAAGTTTCATATTATCGAATCAGTCAACCGTTCATTGATAATGAGCTACAATCTCATAAGAAGTTGTTCTAAGGTTCCACATCACTGAATCAGTCAACCATTAACTGATAATGAGTTATAATCTCATAACAAGCCATTCTGAGGTTCCAAATTGCCAAATCGGTCAACTATTCACTGATAATGAACTGTAATCTTATAATAAGCCATTCTGATGTTCCACATCATCAAATTGGTCAACTATTTTTTGATAATGAGCTATAATCTCATAACAAGCCATTCTGAGGTTCTAGATCGTCAAATCGGTCAACCGTTCACTTATAATAAGCTATAATCTTATAATAAGCCATTCTGAGGTTCCACATCATTGAATTCGTCAACTGTTTGCTGATAATAAGTAGTAATCTCATAACAAGCTATTCTGAGGTTTGACATTACTGAATCGGTCAACCGTTCGTTGATTATGAGCTATAATCTCATAACAAGACATTTTGAGGTTCTAGATCATCGAATCGGTCAACTGTTCACTGATAATGAGTTGTAATCTCATAACAAGCTATTATGAGGTTCTAGATCACCGAATCGGTCAACCATTCACTGATAATGAGCTGTAATCTCATAACAACCTGTCCTAAGGTTCCACATCACTGAATCAGTCAACCGTTTGCTGATAATGAGCTATAATCTCATAACAAGCTATTCTGAGGTTCTAGATGGTCAAATCGGTCAATCATTCATTGATAATGAGTTGTAATCTCATTAAAAGCAATTTTGAGGTTCCACATCACCAAATCGGTCAACCATTCATTGATAATGAGCTACAATCTCATAACAAGTTGTTCTGATGTTTGACAGCATCGAATCGGTCAAGTGTTCATTGATAATGATCTACAATCTCATAACAAGTTGTTCTGAGATTCCACATCACTGAATCGGTCAATTTTTCACTTATAATGAGCTATAATCTCATAACAAGCCCTTCTGAGGTTCTAGATCACCGAATCGGTCAATCGTTCACTGATAATGAGCTGTAATCTCATAACAAGCTGTTCTAAGATTCCACATCACCGAATCAGTCAACCATTCATTGATAATAAGCTACAATCTCATAACAAGTCATTATGTAGTTCCACATCGCCGAATCGGTCAACCATTCACCGATAATGAGTTATAATCTCATAACAAGCTATTTTAAGGTTTTAGATCACTGAATCGGTCAACCGTTTGCTGATAATAAGCTGTAATCTCATAACAAGCCATTCTTAGGGTCCACATTGCCGAATTGGTCAACCGTTTGCTGATAATGAGCTATAATCTCATAACAAGCCATTCTAAGGTTCTAGATCGCCAAATCGATCAACTGTTCATGGATAATGAGCTGTAGTCTCATAACAAGCCGTTCTCAGGTTCTACATCACCGAATCGGTCAACCATTTGCTAATAATGAGCTGTAATCTCATAATAAGCTATTTTGAGGTTCCACATCACTGAATCTGTCAACCGTTCACTTATTATTAGCTGTAATCTCATAACAAGCCGTTCTGAGGCTCTAGATCACCGAATCGGTCAACTGTTTGCTGATAATGAGTTGTAATATCATAATAAGCCATTCTAAGGTTCTAGATTACCAAATCAGTCAACCATTCTTGATAATGAGTTGTAATCTTATAACAAGCTGTTCTTAGGTTCCACATCACTAAATCAGTCAACCATTCACTAATAATGAGCTGTAATCTCATAACAAGCTATTCTGAGGTTCTAGATCACCGAATCAGTCAATCCTTCATTGATAATGAGCTGTAATTTCATTATAAACCATTCTGAGGTTCCACATTGCCGAATCAGTCAACCGTTGATTGATAATGAGCTACAATCTCATAACAAGTCATTCTGAGGTTCCACATCACCAAATCGGTCAACTGTTTATTGATAATGAGCTATAACCTCATAACAAGTTGTTCTGAGGTTCCACATCACTGAATTAGTCAACCGTTCACTGATAATGAGTTGTAATCTCATAACAAGTCATTCTAAGGTTCTAGATCACCGAATCAGTCAACCATTCACTGATAATAAGCTGTAATCTTATAACAAGCTGTTCTGAGGTTCCACATCACTGAATTGGTCAACCATTCACTGATAATGAGCTATAATCTCATAACAAGCCATTATGAGGTTCTAGATTGCTAAATCGATCAACCGTTCATTGATAATGAGTTGTAATCTCATAACAAGCCATTCTAAGTTTTTAGATCGCTGAATCGGTCAACCATTCATTGATAATGAGCTGTAATCTTATAACAAGTTGTTCTGAGGTTCCACATCGCTGAATCAGTTAACCATTCATTGATAATGAGCTACAATCTGATAACAAGTCATTCTAAGGTTCCACATTGCCAAATCAGTCAATCATTCATTGATAATGATCTACAATCTCATAACAAGTCATTTTGAGGTTCCACATCACCAAATCAGTCAACCTTTCACTGATAAAGAGCTATAATCTCATAACAAGCCATTTTGAGGTTCTAAATCACTGAATCGGTCAACCATTCACTCATAATGAACTGTAATCTCATAAAAAACCAGTCTGAGGTTCCACTTTGCCAAATCGGTCAACTGTTCATTGATAATGAGCTACAATCTCATAACAAGTCCTTCTAAGGTTCCACATCACTGAATTGGTCAACCGTTCATTGATAATGAGCTACAATCTCATAACAAGTCATTCTAAGGTTTCACATCACCAAATTGGTCAACCGTTCATTGATAATGAGCTGTAATCTCATAACAAGTTGTTCTGAGGTTCCACATTGCTGAATCAGTTAACCGTTCATTGATAATGAGCTACAATATGATAACAAGTCATTCTAAGGTTCGACATTGCCAAATCGGTCAATCATTCATTGATAATGATCTACAATCTCATAACAAGTCATTTTAAGGTTCCACATCACCAAATCAGTCAACTGTTCGCTGATAAAGAGCTATAATCTCATAACAAGCCATTCTGAGGTTCTAAATCACTGAATCGGTCAACCATTCACTCATAATGAACTGTAATCTCATAACAAGCCAGTATGAGGTTTCACTTTGCCAAATCGGTCAACCGTTCATTGATAATGAGCTACAATCTCATAAAAAGTCCTTCTAAGGTTCCACATCACCAAATCGGTTAACCATTCATTGATAATGAGCTACAATCTCATAACAAGTCATTCTAAGGTTTCACATCACCAAATTGGTCAACCATTCGCTGCTAATGAGCTATAATCTCATAATAAGCTATTTTGATATTCTACATCACCG
>MU227915.1:1158704-1171877 GCA_018584345.1 Thuja plicata | reverse complement strand
GTTTCATGGCTAGATCAGGTCTAGTTTTGAAGATATTGAAAATTTTCGGTATTGAAAATAGGGTACAGAAACTTTGAGCTCAGTTTTGAAGGCTTTAGAGGCCCTGGATGAGGTCGAAACTTGGGCTGAATGAAGCTTTCTTATTTTAAGTGTTGTAGAGCACTTCGTGGCGTTTTCAAAATGGGGTTATAATAGTCAATCGGGTCAATTGGTGATGACTTATGGTCTTCAGAAGTTGGGCCACCTGAAATAGCAGAAAATAATTTTCCTTCAAAATTTTTGTTCGGGTTTCAAAAGTTATTTTGAGCCGACTTTGATGTACTAAAATGAAAAATAAAATAATTCTAAGTTTGGTCGGCCCTAAGGACTAAATTTCTGGAACCTTCTCAGGCGGTGGAAATTGCCTATATAAAGAAGGCCCGTAGTGTTGTCTTAGGCAATTCGGGACAGTTCTGGGTAGATCTGGGTAATAATTCGAGGCTTTGTCCTACAGAATATTGTAAAGGGAAGGCCCATGTGGCTTTGCATATTGTGATTCTGAAAGTTTTTAATTCCACATTTGTGGAGATAATAAGAAGCCCATTTTCTGTTCTTGCAAATCGTTGTTGCTTCTCTGTTTCTGTTATGTGTTTGTGGCATTAAGCGGGGCACCCTTCATCAAGTACCCACCCTTCATCAAGAAGGTATAAGAATATTTCTTGCTTATTCTTCTTAAAAGGGATTCAAGGTATATCAAATGAATGATAAGTCAGCTTTTATTCATGGTATTTTTTAAGAAGGGGCATACAATGAACAACTTGAAGGATTTTCTAATCCAGAAGGTAAGAATATGGTGTTTAGATTACAAAAATATTTGTATGGATTGAAAAAAGCACCAAGAGAATGGTATGAGTGTTTGCACTCATATATGATTTAAATTTGTTTTGTCATAACAAGTGACAACAACAATGCATATTTGAAAACTGAGAAAGATGACAAATTTCTAATTGTAGGAATATTTGTAGATGATATCATTTTTTGTGGCAATGAAGAGATGAGAAGATCATTTGTAGATGAGATGAGGAAATAATTTGAGATGTTAATTATAGGTGAGATCAAATTATTTATTGGATTGCAAGTTTAACAGATGAAAGATGGTATCTACATAAGTCAATCCAAGTATGTAAGAGAAATATTAAAGAATTTTGGACTAGACTACTCAAAACCAGTTGGTACCCCTATGGTAACTAGTTGTCAATTATCAAAGGAGGATGACTCTAAATATGTGGATGAGATACTTTACAGGTCCATGATCGATAAACTAAATTATGTTCTACAAATTAGCCTAGATATAGCACAAGAAGTTGGAATAGTAGCTAGATTTTCTTCTAATCCTAAGGAATCTCATATGATTGCAGTGAAGATAATCTTTAGACATCTTAAAGGAACTGAAGAATATGGTCTCTAGTATGGTAATAATGGTAATTTTTCTTTAAATGTGTTTACTGATGCTGATTGGGCAGGAAATGTTGATGATCAAAACATAACAAGTGGTGGTGCATTAATTTTTGGAGAGAAACTTGTATCCTAGATAAGTAAGAGGGAAAATTGTATATCACAGTCTATAGCTGAAGATGACTAGGTTGTTGCTGCAATTAATTCTACTCATATAGTGTGGGTTAAGTAGATTTGGAAGGAATAGAGGAGAATATAACTTAATCGATGGTTATCAATTATGACAATATAAGTTCTATTAACATTTCTAAGAACCCGATGATGCGCTCTAAGACTAAGCACATAGCTATCAAATATGATTTTCTTAGAGAACATGCACATGAAAAGGAAGTAATGTTAGAGTATGTGCCAACTAAGGAACATGTTGCTGATATCTTTACAAAGCCATTTCCTAAGGATACTTTTGAGTACGTAAGATGTAGGTTAGGGGTCATTCCCTTATCTTCTCTAAATTAAGAGAAGACACAGTTGCATCAGTCCTAGCATAGTCATTGAATGTTCTTATGTGTGGATTGATGTTGTGTGACCACTCCTTAGAGGGAGCAATCTCTGAAGTGTTGTGCTTTGGTTAGTCAAGTACTGCAGAGGTGACATCTTATGTGTTTGGCACCTTTGGCATTGTTGTCAAAGGGAGAGAAGATGTAATATATATGAGAGAAGAAAATAGACAGAAGATGTAAGATGGAGGAGAGAAGAAAATGGAGAGAAGATAAAAGATGAAGGAGAGAAGATGTATGTTTAGAATAGAAGAGTGAAGTCTAGTGAAAGGGAGAAAAATTGTAGAACAGGTGAAGGATAGAAGTGGAAACATTTTTCTTCATGTTTCATATTGGATATGTTCATGAATTATTGCCATCATTGGTGTTTTCAACAACAAAAAGGGAGAGATTGTTGGAATATTAGATGCAGTGATGATAAGTATGTTTTGATGAAGACATGATAATTTGATTATATATGATGATCAAATATTATATTGTCATTGATTTCAACTATTGACTTTGTGTTCTTAGTATGTTGTAAAGAATATTTGTGATGAACGATAAGTTTCAATGAGTTTCAGTGGTTGATATATTTTTGGGAGACATATATATCTCTCTAGATATCAAGTGCATTCCCACTACTATTGAAGTAATTTTATGCGAGAGTTGTGATAGAGTGAGTTTTAACATTACAACTGCTAGAACAATTGATGCTAGTTGATAGATGATTTCAATGTCTTGTCAAATCTATGATGTATCTTATGGTGCAATCATAGGATATGGTTATCAATAATATTTAGATGCTATAGTTGCAATTTCAACTACTTTAACTGATCAAAAAGAAGGTTAAGTGATCGGTGAACAGAAATAGCGTTATTCAATAGGTTAAGTGTTTATGTTCTTGAGATATCGATGGGAGATCTTGTATCGGTGATTGGTATTCATGCGACAATGATTACCGGTGATTGATTATGATCTGATGATGTGTATTCATGATTGGAGGTAATGATGAGGCATCACATTGATTGATGTTATCATTTGAGAAGATTCTTGGGGAAGTTTAATTATAGTCAAAATGTATTTGACTATTTGGCTCAATTTTAAATGTAAAACATTATATAGGCCGACACAGTCTCAAAAATATTTTTTATGTATTTAATTTTTTTATTTGACTTGTTGGATTTGAGTGGGATGCTTTGCAATTTCATTTTAGGGTTTGATCAAGGTGGTGAGCTTAATAGTTCATTATATAATGGTAGAAGTTCAATATAGAGTTGTGTTGATCATGTGTATTGTGCAAGTGTGGTGTAAGGTATACATTGCGATCAAGCTAGGGAAGAGTTAATTATTCTCAGAAGAGATTGTGTGCTTCAGTGGATTTGATCAAGTAGAGGTACTATATTTTGAAGATCATTGTTTCTATTGTTAGCTAATAGTTACAACAACTGAAAACCCCTAACAGGGTAGATCTTAACATATCTTTATTGTAAATCCTCTAACAAGGTGACACATTAGGTTGTGTTTTTAGGTCCTCTAAAAAGGCTACTCTTAATAGGGTAAAGATTCTAACAGGCCTAAGGTAAATATCTTAACTGGTTAGCACCTAACATTGCAATTGTAAACTCCTAACAAGGTTAAGCTCCTCACGCGACGTACTTTAGAAGAGTGTACTATTTTAGTGTGTACTAATCCCCACCATGGTTTTTTCCCTACTTGGGTTTCCACCAGATAAATATATGTGAAATTTGTGGATGAGCTTAGATCCTTTTAAGTTTTCATTTAATGCTATTTAGGTTAATCTTGTGAATGGTGATTAAATTTTAAGTGCTTGTAAAGTTTCTTGATTTGGTAGATTTCCGATTCACCCCACCCCCCTCAGTAATGTGATCTCAGGTCTAGCATAGTTCCTTTCCTCCTATTTACTTGAAAAATCCTTCTTTAATGTCATCCAATATATTTCTTATTGCTCCGTAAGAAACATTACTCCTCATCGAGTTAGAGTTGGAGAGGCTTTACTCCCTCCCCCCAAAGATTCAACTTACTCCTAGAAGTCATAAAGACTATTTAATAGAACCACAACATACATTAGTAGAGAAACATCTTTAAATCAACATCAAATATATTCATGTTTCTAGGATCCAAGCATAAGATAAAATAATTGTCATGATATTACACACATCCAAAATAATTCATATTTTTACCACTAATTTTATACTAGATCCATCCACAACACAATTGAAACTTAGTAAATAAATGCTATGGTTCCTAGTAAAAACAACGTTTTAGATCAAATAAAAAGAAACATTCATGCACTAAAAGTGAACTTTCTTTCATAAAGTTACCATCATTAAAAAAAATCGCATTAAACTCCACCAATTCATGAATAGAAACCACACAACATCATACAAGTATCTCATCAATTTCAAACCAGATAGTCACATTGAATTTCTTAATTTCCTTAAAAATATATCAAAATTTTTAAATATTTTCATCATTATCAAAATAATTCATTCACAATATAAGTTCCATTTTCTCTTTCCCCAAATTCATAAAAAATATCATTCAAAACTCATAAAATATAAAGATATCGGCATTTAACAAAAAATGATAATACATGTCTATCTTCAAGATGCAACAATGAGGATAACTAAACAAACATGCTAGTCCACACCACTAGGATAACACATCACAAGGTTTAGGAGTAACCATTCCTCTATAGACAATCTCTCACTCTAAGGTACAATACCAGTCTCATCTGTATCTAGAATCCATAATCCATAATCCATAACCATAATTGATAACTCACCTAGTGGCTTGATGATGTTTGGGTCATGGACACATTGCGGCCCTCCTTACAAGACCACATGCCCTATTCCTTATTTGTATAAGGTGGTTATCCCCCAAGGAATAGAGACCACTCATAGGTGGGTAGTGGACACTAGCTACATAACAACCTCACATACCCCCACCCTCAAGGGTTTCCTGCGTCTTGTTCCTAGTATACACTCACCAAGTCCGCCTTATACGTCCTTGATGAGGAGTCACATTACAACAAAAGACTAACAGTAAAAAAAATAAAAGGGAAACTAGATTAGCCAAAAAAATTTATAAATAAGATAAGATGAATTTGTTTCAACAATAAGGTAAGAAAAATCCAAGATATTGCAACAATAGATTAAACATAAAATAAATTTCACAAGTTGTGGATAAACCATCATAGGAAACTATGATAAAATTTACTAGTCTACACAAAAAAGATAAAGATTATCATAAATTGTACATCACATCACTGTTTGAATATATATAGTCACCTCGTGGAGGAGGAGGGAAAAATCATCCAACTCTCTCAATAGCCTATAATGTGGTGCACCAACGACACACTATACACATGGCATGGGGTGTTCACCTTAGAAAAACCCCGCATCGGGTGGTACAGAATGAGCACGTCAACACACCTGGCATGATCATGCACCAAGAAGAGAAGGAACACAATAGTTGTTAGTCTTTAAAGACACTAAGAGGGGGGGATTATTTAGTGCACCTACAAAACTGAAACATTTTTCTAATAATTTTCACAACAACCAACATGCAAAAGAGAATATTATATAGAAGCTAAGAAAATAAACCATTCACACAAAGTAAAATCAAGGAAAAATACTTTTCCTGTGGAAACCCTTGTTAGAGGGATAAAACCATGTGTGAGATGATACCCACAAATTTCACTAGTACACCAAAGAGATCTTCCTTGTTAGGAGCAATTAAAAAAACCTTGCTAAGGACATACATGATTAAGAGTATCTTTAGGTTGGTTAAAATATAATGTAAGTCCTGTTAAGAATCACCTTGTTAAGGGATTTCAAACTCTTTCTGAGAGTTACCTGGTTAAAGGATTTATACTTCAGATCCTATTAAATATTGTGCTCACCCTATTAGGAATGACCTTGTTAAAGGATTTCACCTGCAAACTTGTTAGGGCTTACCTTGAGATAGACCCAAGAGTAACTAATCTAATTATGACACTTCATGTCTGACATATCCACTTCAATTCTCATCATAGTACCGCCTTAAACATCAACTCTTCTTTCTTCAACTTTGCATAATCACCAATACCTATTGAATCATCACATAATTTCATTATTTCCCTAAAACTTGATTTCATCCTTATTTTATAACAACTTGTCCAAGTCGCCCTTTTCCGTAATTTACATTTTACCTACCTCAATAAAAATGAAATATGATCATGCCAAAATGTATTGGTAACCTCAATAAAGTCAACACAACATTAACCAAGTCGTAAATAAATATTTACAAACATTAAGTGGACTCATTAGCTGATGTAATCAAACTTACTCTACGTGTCTCTTGTTCTTCATGTTAGTGTTGCTTAAATCCTTAATAACTTTCTAAATTCTTTAATCTATCTAACACGATAAAAGATATAGCTATGTATGCCTCTATAGATGATAAATTCATGATCTCACACCTTAACTCAATTTGTAACTCCAAATCCGGTCACCTATACCTTGCGTACTATCTTCTTCTCTGTTGACTTCATCATTTTTCCAATTTGATTCTTCAACACCATCAGTAAAATTGATATCATGCTACAATATATCATGTTTCTAGAAATGAAAACACTACAATAAAATCCCATGATCAACACTCAGATCATCTTCACCAAATGCCAACAATCTCCCCCTTTGGCAGTGATGGCAACACTTAGAAAAATAAACAAGAAATTTTATAAGTATCTAACTACTACATAAATGAAAAATACATTACATTTCAAATCACTAATGTAATTCCCAATAGCTCAATAGACCCCCCTAGAAATTAAAAACATGTATACTACTCCCCTTAACCATTACATTGCATTTTTCATGGACTTAGCCAAATTTCAGCCTTATACACTACTTCACATTTGATAATAATGAGAAAAGTATTACAAAAGGTGTCAAGAATTTATTTATGTAAGAGTAGCAACACATAATTACATTATACTGAAGATATCATTGAAATTTACATTCAAAATTTGTAGATCACTATCCCAAGTCTTCAGTAAATTATTCACAATTGCAATATGTCCACTTAGAAAAAATGATAATTCTTCTAGCCCATCAATTGTGCAGACATTTGGAAATGCTAGGACTTTCTCAGCTTCCTTCACACCATGTTGCAAAATGTCTAACTTTGGAATCAACAAACTCTATAACTCCATCATGCTAGCAATTCTCTTATCTTTCTCATTCATGTTTGATTTCAACTTGTTGTTGATAATGCTAACCTTAGCACCAAAGTTAGTAGAAGGCTCATGTATAGGATCAAAATTTGCAACAAGAAATCTAAGCTCCTACTGAGCTTCACATTTTTTCCTTCTAAATCTTTCAAAAAATGAGAAAAAACAGAGATTTATTCAAGAATCTTACCACCTTCATTCAATGCACCCTTTAATCGACTGGCAACCAATGTAAGTGTTTTCTTGTCTGAGGCAGTTGGCTCTGCCAACTTATCTGATCTCATATTTTCATATACCTTCTCCACTCTTCAAGATTGTAGCATCCTCTAAGGTCTTCATTTCTTTACTGGTTGCAGTGACCAAATGGGCTATCTTCTTTATCATTGTGGCAGTCTCATCGTACTTCACATTACTTAATAACTCTCAAAGTAAATCTATGACAAAGAAAATTACTTGTGCTTCTTGTTGCATCCTTTTCTATTCATCCTTTGACTTAATTTCCATAGAAAATTCTATCATCTCATTGGGGCTCATGTGGCTTAATTCAATCTATCCTTTAATCTATATATCATCATCAATGCTCATTTTGGACTATGTAGGAGGAGTTACCTTGTCTTGATTTTGTTCATTTTCAGTATTTTCATCTTCGTGTACCTATTTCCCTTGTGTGCCACTATCTGCGACCTCCTTTTCTTTCACTTGCTCTTGTTGTTGTTCATCAGTAGAACCTTTTTCTTGTGTGTCATTGGTCATAGCCTGACCAATACCCATTTTTACTAGCTCTTCTTTCTATTGTTCCTTATGCACATATTGTTTCTCATGTGAATCCTATTGATCTTGTGTATCAATTTTCACATCCTATATCTCCATGACAGAGTTATCTCCTGCATTATCCATTTGATCTCTGAGTCCCTCAAGTGTGACCTTTACACATCAATAGTGAATCCCTTATCAATTTGAGTAACCAATGGATCATCCTCTTTATCTTTTACTAATTCATCTTGAACATCCAAGTGAGTTCCTTCAGTCTTATCCTTTATCAGTTTGAGTAACCAATGGATCATCCTCTTTATCTTTTACTAATTCATCTTGAACATCCATGTGAGTTCCTTCAGTCTTATCCTTCTAGATAGGCTTAAATGCTTTCTCAGAATCTCTTTTGTTTCATCTTTGATCGATTAGGTCTCCCCAACCAATAGCATTGTAATTCTTTCTCTTGTTATGAATAACATCTTACCTCTTTGATCATGTCATCTATCTCTTCCTTAGAAGAGTCAAGTAATAGTCTCATTACAACATATTACCAACTCCTTATCTTTGACAAGTGTTTCCTTCCATCTTGCATCAATTTTATCATATAAAACATTAGGAATTTTTCCTTGTAGTTGGATTAAGACTTACTTAACCTATTCATGCTTGAAACTACAACATCTTCAACTTTCTTCTAGTAATAATTATTAAATCGAACAAGTACTCCATAATTAGTTACATTTTGAACTATCAAATTGGCAGAAACTACCTTACCAGATTTTGATTCAAACAGTCTTTACTACCTTACCAGATTTAGATTCAAACAGTCTTAGTAGTGGAGGAACCTACCACCTTTGATTTCTTGCCTTTAGCCTTTAGTTCCTTCAGCTCTTTCTTCGATTATGTCTCTTCCCTTTCTTGAGCAGTAGCTTTCTTATCCCTCTTTTCCTTTTGTTTCTTCCTTTTACCTGTCACCTTAGCTATGCTGTGTGTCTCCTTAACTGATGAGGATTTAGGATTAGCATCCCATACTGGTTTCTTCTCTTGAGTTTTGGTAGGAGGATATGGTTTCTCCTTCTTGACTTGTGTAGCACTTCTAGTTTGACGGCCGGTTGGGGTACTACCAAGAATTATGTTTCGGGAGAGGGATTTGGAATTTGGAGTGGTGCATTTATTCTATTTTCTCCCTGGTTTGTTATTGATGGTTTTAGCTTGTTGATTTACCTTGCGTGGGGAATTTTCTATTATTTATGGCATGATGGCTCTATTCTTCCCTGAATGTTGGGGATTTTGAGAAAAGGATTTGTTGAGTACGAAATGGGGATGGTCGGGCTGATACTTGAATGTTTTCCCTGTATGGTTCCTTATTGCTCTATTAAATGGAAACTGCGTAGCAAGCTGAGATTTGGTCTTTTGTCCATTTTCAGTATTGTTAGTAATGCAGTACGAGGATTCCAGGTATGAAATTATAGCCTTCTTTCATAATGTATCACACCATTGATCAATTTCCTTCCTTGTTATGATTGATAACATCTTGCCTGGATTGCTTTTTCCCGTTAACTGATCAGTGTAATGAAATCTCTGGATTCCTGTTTATAGTGTTTGCCTTATTATCAATTCATGACTTAGACTATGTAGGTTATTCTCCAAATTCAAGAACGCTCGATCTATTCATAGGCAGCGCCCATGTGGAAATCTTCCACAATACGCTTAATATTGTTAAAGTTGTAATCCATACCAATTACTTTCATAACCTATAATGGTCATTTACTTTAGTTTATACTATATAGTAAATTTGTACCAAACTTCAAGCACCATTCTCCTTAAGCTATAGGACTAACGAACCGAATTCTACAATCAAATGATATCGCCCTTCAAAGACCTTTCTACTTGTGTATTTTGGTCACATCTATTTGCATGATCTAACTTGGTTTCGCCTATTTGTATTTTGGTCTTTTAAAACACGCTGATAACTATGTTTTGACTTTCCCATGATGTTAATGCTTCTAAAATTCTAACTCTGCATGCCTTGTCATGTACAATGAAGGAGATAACAAGTATTGTGTTACTACGTTACCATTTAACTTATTCATATTTAGAATATTTGTTTATATTACGTTGTTATATATATTTGTTATATTAAGAACAATTTGAATAAGTAATCTAACAACCGGTTGAGGAAAAGATGAATTTGAATAAGATCAATAATAGGTATGTTCTTGAATAGACGTTAGCTATGTTGATTGACAAATCTTTCTTTGAAGGAAAATATTTAGGATAGACGTGCTTATGATAACCAAGCTTGTTACATACTTAAAATGGAGACAAATTTAAAATAAAATACGTGCTATGTAAATGTTATGATATTTTCTCTAGAAATTCTTCTATATTCTTCAGCAGTTGAGTTAGCCATGAATCAATTTATTTATGAAATAGTGAAACAATAATTTTATAATCTATTAACAATTGTTTAAATTTAACAAGATAAGATGCATTTTAATCATTAATTTGAATGGTAAAGAACTACATAATTAAGGAATATTTCAAAATAGTTAGTTTTGATCTTCTTTTAATATTTAATAATTTAAATCATTTTCATATTTAATAGTACTTATGGTATCTTCATATTTTTCAAATCCGGATATATCACAACCATCCTTTTGAGATGCTATTTGATATAAATATACCATGCACATATGCCATGTCAACTTTTGGAGATTACCACTTGCCGGCCACCTATAGATGGCATTATGAGAAATTAATTTGCTTGAACTATCAATTTTCATTATGTCAAGTATTTTAGTTTTATTCTTTCATTGTAAAATAATGGAGGTGAATCTATGCTTGATTCAGCCAGTTCCTCTAAAGATGATTGATAGTGTGTCAAGTTGTTGGTTATCATTATGTGTTAACATAATTTTAGAGTTGATCTCTTATACCTTTAGTATCAAAGTTCAAGAGTTAGTAACCCTTTACCACAATGTATGATCATATATATTTGTCACAATATGATATAATATATATACTCATGATGGTTATAAGTATTTCTAACTTGTCATATAGGCATGCATGGATGTTTCTTTAAGTTATCAATTTTGTTTATTCCCTATGATCATTTATATAATATAATATGTTATAGGCATTTCTTACCAATTGGCATATTTCTATCCTTCATTTCACTATATTCCTTATTTTAAATTAGTCTATGATTTGTTATAGATATTCTTAAGTTATCACCTTAATAATTAGATTACCTTTCATTATGGTTAAGCCTCATTTACTCATGTTCTTATACCTAGTTGTTCCTTTTAAAGATTAGCAAATTTTAAGTAATCAACCCTATCTCGAGTTGTAAAAAAAATGGTGTCAAGCCATGAGTTAATTCAAGGCATTGTCATGCTCCACCTAAATGGGTGGTAGCTGTCAAGAAATTGTCTCGGGACTCTACCCTAGAAAGGGTTGCGTACCCGCTTTGTATTTTTTAAAAGACATGATGCATTCACTCCCTTCATTTTGGGAACTAGTCTAATATGGTTTTAGATTCAAGTGTCAAACTACAAAGTCTCTGTGCGTGACATAGGCAAGGCTATCAAAGATGAGACCCGAGACTTTAGGTCCAACCCCTTAGGATTTTTCTTAAAGTTTTAAATGCAGTTAATTAACTTCTTCTTAATGATGATTTCTTAGATCAAAGGTTGATAAAAATTTTAATCATGATCAGGTTTGGCATCTAGTTGGATAGACATGAGTGTAGATTACAAGTATTAGACATGTTAGTCACAATGCAGGAAACAAGATAGTGATATAAAGGTATGTGATTTTGATTATCGTTCTTTATCTATTGATTTCTATTTGGATAAAGTATAACTCCATATACTGTGATGTTGTGATTTTAGTAGCAATTGTATATATAAAAAATTACTCTACATGTTTTTGTGCGTAATTTTGTCCTTGTGCCAAGGGTACCTTAGCTAAGGCATTACACAAATTGTATTGAGCATAGATTGTAGTAGAGTTTTTCATCATTATTTTATAGAGATACAAGTTTCTTCTCAGTTATTTTTGTGTTGAGCATTAATTGTAGATATTTTATTAAAGTATTGTGTATTAGCTTCATTTTATCAATCTCTTTTTATTGTTATATGTAGAATTGGACATAGGTTTGTGTAGGTCTGTGATTGTGTCCTCCATTTTCGTGCTGGAAATTGAGAAAGCAACATTGTTTTCCTTTCAAGGTACCTTAATACCAGGACTTGTCATAAGAATCTCTTTTGCAAAGTCTGTCTGATTTAATTTGTGAGTGTTTTAGTTTCTTTAGTGGGTAATTCGACGAGATTCTTCTACTATAAGTCAGGTTATTCATTTGATGCATCACCCACTAGGTAGTAAGTTTAAATTTCACAAGCAATATTTCTATCAGTTTCCTCATTCAAGTCAGTTTTAGGTGAGTACCATTCAGGAACCAGTCTTGTAATCCCGGAGGTTCACTCTCACCATAGGATACTCACAGCCTGAGAGTGTCTCAATGTTCCAATAGGATAGCTAGATTTCACATCTGCTATAGGTATTATCTTGCTTTAAAACAATCAGTAGGAGCTATACAAGAGGAGATACTATAAGACTATAGTTATTTAAAAAAATACAACCTTGGCAGATTTTTTGCATGGAGAATATAAGAGGAGATCATTATCAGTTTCTTGCCGAGGAGAAAGTATTAGTAGAGAGTAATGATCATTTCCATAGTATTCCAAATGTTGAAGAGTAAAGACCATTTCCATAATATTTCTTTGGTAGTGTTGTTCCCTTTTCTTGCTGTCATAAAAATACCCCTCAGAGGGTTCACTCTATTTATCCCTAACACTGACCCAGCATAGAGTAGAATAACAGAAACAAGGTTTTGAAACCTCCTGCACTTTGAGCTCCACAAACTCGGGCGGGAATACCCTTGACAACTTAGAATAATGAAATCACTAAATTATTCTAGTTTTCTATTGGTGGAATTACAGGGAATGATCACTGTAAATTTTACTAAAACAGACTGAACTGAAAGTAAAGATTTGATTTAAATGATGATAGTCATTTCATTAAATCAAAAATAGACCAGTGCTCAATCTTAGGGCATGGAGTCATATATAAATGGTTTTAAACATCATGATTGAGGACAACAACTTAAGGCAATTACAGGATCTGACACAAACATAGATATACCTTATA
>MU227915.1:1117490-1127808 GCA_018584345.1 Thuja plicata | reverse complement strand
TGTTATGTGTTATGAATGATTACATTTTCATGGTTGCAGTAGATTAGATGAATGAATGGCTAAAGAATATAAAAGTGCAGAAATGTTTTAAAGTTTTAAGAGTTACTGATTCACCCCTCCCCTCTCAATAACTTGGTTAATCCTGAATATTTCCAACAATGTCCATCACATGAGAGATGAGGAGGGGCATGTAGATCCATAGATGCCTACTATTATGGTAAGAGTAAACAATTAACTTGTCACATTGTATATAATTTTAAAAATTTTAATTTTTAGTAGAATTTACTTATAATGATTTCCCACTTGTGTATTTTTATGTGTTCAATTTATGTTTATTTGATGTTAGAGGATGAGATGGCACAGGTGGAGGGGTCCATGCTTTCTACCATTTCATTTGGCCTTGACACTTCCATGGTACATACATTTTAATGTACTCATTAGTCTCCTTTTTATAATAGTATATACATGTGTTTTCTAATTTTTATGATCATCTTATTACATACTGATGCAGGTTTCACTAGCTTCCAATGGGGGTCAATGTGAGGGGAATCAGGCGTCAAGCATTGACAAGGGGAAGGTAATTAAGTATTTAATATTGTTTATGCATATGTATACTTGTCACTTGTGCATACTCATATTTAATTTACATGGTTTATTTGACAGAGGGTGGTGTCTGACGAGGTTGTGATACCGGTTTTCCATGGTAGAGTCACAGGAATCTCAATTCGCAGTGATAGCCCCATGGTACGTATATTTCTAAATTTATTTATTTGTATTTTACTATCAAGTATATATATGATCAATTCATAATTATATCAAGTATCTTTTTGAGTTTTGTAGGTCACCCCTAGTTTGAGGGAGGTACAATGCCAAGGCTTTGTATTGTTGATGACCCAATGAAAATTTCCCGAAGGAAGTTCAACACAGGTAAATTTTAATTTTAATTCAATTATTTCGTAAATATATTTTTTTACCAAGGATTTAACATTAAATAGTATAACTATTGGATTAAACCATGGAAAGGTAAGTGTTGAGAGGGCAGGGGTGAATCAATACTTTAAAAAAATTTCACTACTATTCATTCCTTTTCACCTAATTGAATATCATTCATATAAATATTGAAAAGTATATAAAGTAAATTAGAAAACCATGACACATAACACCATGACTTTTGGTCACATATAAATCCTTGCTTAGAGGAAAAAGTTGCGGTGGTGATGGAACCCACAATCCTTCACTTCTGCACAATAAAGATTGCTTGGTTAGAGCTACAATGTTAGATACTTCTGGTAGCTTACCCTATTAGGATTAGTATACTTGATCAAGAGTACAAAAGACTTATTCAATCTACTTGGTGAAAGGATTTTACAATCTCTCATCTAAGAGATGTACCCGGTTAGAGGATTTACAAAATAAGACCTCTTAGGGACTACCCATGGAATGGGATTTCTACTCTTCTAACTATTACAAAAATGTCTGCAAGTATGTATCAATCATAATGATGTTCAGACTCTTTATTCTCTACAAGTGTATTACCTCTTTCTGCACTCGGTAACTTATCTATTCTGTAACACATAACTTCTTCATTCCTCTTTTAGATTTGTCATTGTAACTACTTCTCTCTCTCTGTAATATTTCCCTCCTTCTATCATCTCTTTGTTTTTGTTCATTTTATATGATCTTAAGGTGATTAAACTAATTATATTCTTCTCCTTCTATGGTGGAGGTGAGGTGGTGCAAGGTTGGTTTTATAGTTGAATATCATTGGTTGAATTGCCTTGTGATTATGTAAAATCATAATAGTGCAATCCCAATGTTCTACCTAACTTCTATCTTGAATACTGTGAAAGATTTCTCGCTCGGCATCCAGGTTCAATGTATTCAAATTTGAATTTTTATGCTGGCTCTGGTGTTTTTGGTAATGTTCTTTGATCTTGCTCAGTGACATAATGTCTACTCTGTGAAGTGGTGACTAACTCTGCTCTATAACTCGGTGACTAACTCTACTCTGTGACTCAGTGACTTGCTATTGTTTGGTGTTTGGTGTTTGGTGTCATTGATAATCTGCTTTACCAATTTTCCACCTTAGTTTGTTCTTCCTCTTTACAGAATATATTTATTAACTATTATGACTTTGAAAAAACTAATGACAACAAACTATCTGACAGGATTATAAATCTCCCCATTTTGCATTAGTTGGCATTTTGACAAAAACTTCAAAGTCATCAAAATTTTGTGTAACTCCCTCTATACACATGCTTATATCCCCCTTACCATTATATCTCCCTTTTAGTTACATCTCCCTTATTAATACATAATATATTATCCCTCTTTTTTGACAAACATGCCAAAATCAAAATTGTTTATGGCTCGGTAGGATATATTATGCCTTATAAAAAATGTGAGTGCACTTCTTTTGTACATCATTTAGGGATGACTCCCATGCATCTTTGAGTGTTTGACATATAATAATTTGAGTAGCAACATCAACTACCATTCCAATGATGGTTTCAAGTGAACTACCATCGAGGTTGTTGACCGAATCCCTTGCCTTCTTCAAATGCCCTTGCATTGTTTCCATGTGGAGAATCAAAATTTATTGCAGCTATAAAAGTTCCATCCTTCTCTTATTCTCTTCTTGTCATAGTTCTTTTTGCATCCCCATCAAGTGTTTCAACCTTGAGTAATAGACTTGTAAAGAACCAATTTTGGTAGAAACATTTTTTAGCTGCTCAGTCAACTCGGTCTCAAAAGACTCATCTTTCTTCTTGATATCCTTGATAAAGTTTGAAATAGAAAAAAAATTCTGAAATATTGAAATTCTATGAGACAACTTAGTCTCAATATCGATAGATGCCTCAGAGAGTGATGCCTTATCAGCTGCAATTTTTTTTAGAATGAATTCAAACATTCTTCCTAGAATGAATCTTCATCATGTAGTCAGTAGTGTCTTGATTTGGATTTTAGACTTGCTCCATTGGTCCTTCTACCTGATGAATGATATCTTATATTTCATCAATAGTGACATCTGGGATAATGTCTTATAAGACATCATTGACGCTTTCCAATACATCAGTCTTCTTCCTCTTCTGAAGTATTTTTTTGCATTGCCTTAAGTTTCACTAATTTTGCATACTCGGTCATTTCATCATAGTCCACATTAGATAGGTCAACATTTAGTAAAATTAACGACTAAATCATATCTACATGTTTCCTCTTCTTTTATCTCTTCTTCTTTGCCACTTATTTGGTGAATGTGATTCCTTCAATGCATTAAATGTTGTCTTTGTTGTACTTATTCTAGCTCTTTTATCTTCTTGTTTGTTTTCTTCCTTCTTCTCTTCATGTTTACCTTCTACTTTATTTTCTCCTAGTGTGTCCTATTTTTGATTGTTTGTGTGTTTCTCAGCTTCATTCTATTCATTTTGTTCCTTTGGTTTATCTATGTCAGGATCTTGTTGAACTGTGCAATAGACTCAGTTGGTTGAATTGATTCAATGTTCAGTGCTTCTGGTTTCTCGGTATCCATATCCTTCTCGGTGTTCTTGTCTTTCTCAACTTCCTTTTCCTTCTTTGTTTTTGTTTCCTTCTCTATTTCCTTTGGTTGGTTAGTTGTTGCATGGTTTATATCCATAGAAACTGGATCATTATCACCTTTGAGTTGTGTGACTATCTAGTACTTGTTCCAATGCAAGCTATAGAGTAGGATCAGTAGTAGCCTTATCATTGATGTTAATTTGTCCTATATTGATGTCCTCAGTTACCATAACATTCTCATCTTGTGATTTATCTCCTTGATCTTTGTTAGTAATATCCTCAATAATAACTTCATCAGTGTTAATTGGCAAATCAATAGGATTATTCTTACCTTGATCATCTTTGGAAACTTCATCGGTTATGTTCCCCTTTTCTTTCTCAGCTTGAGATTCAGGCTCTCTAATGTTGAATATCTCTCTCCATTTTGCGTTGGTTTCCAATTGTAATTGCTCCAAGTCTCTTGTCATAATCCTTAAAGATATTCCTTTAACAAGGAATCTTTTAGAGTTTTGTTTCAAGGTCTCCTAAATTTCTTCAATAGATAGATTTGGTACAGTTAGCACTAGAGATATTTCTCTGATTTTTTTTTCAGCATTCATATCATATTTCTATCTTGCATCTATGTTGTTTTATAACTCAATAGACAAAAATGTGATAAATTCAAGTGGTGTGTATCTGAATTTGTGTAAAGAGTAAACAATTGCATCTTCAATTTTTACCTTGTTCTCTTTAATTTGAGTGTTGTATTTTTCTTGCTTCATTCCTCTGAATATTCCATACTTCTTCATTGTGTCTAACATTTCATCTATACTTCCTGGTGGTGGAGGCTTGTTCTTCACAACTTTGAGTTTGCTCAAATCTTCAGTCTCTGTGTCATTGTCTGGTGGTAGCTTGAATTTTTTCCTTGTTCTAGTGTTTTCCTTCTTGCTTCTGACATATGTCTTTTCTTTTAGATCAGTTGAATTCATCTTTTCTTTCAGTCATGTTGTAGACCTTGTTGATGATCTAGTATATTTGGGGCTCGGTGAAGGCTTCAATACTTAGGGCTTCTTTCCTTCCACTTTAGAGGGTTTTGCCTCATCTTCTTTATCATCAATTCCCAAATCCTTAGTCATGTTAGCACTCATCTTGCTAGATTCTTTGAATGTTAGGTACTAAGATGCCTTGCTTAATCTTAGCGTTAATTTCTTCATATGTTTCATACCTCTTAGCTCTTTTATTAGCAGGCTTAGCTAAGAGAGTTTTGATTTGTTGAGATGCAATGTCTATGTCCATCTCATATCCGATAGGATCTAGACATATGCTCCTAGGCTCGACTGCATTGATACGACATGAGTCAGTTTTTACCTCAAAATAGATAGAATCATGATATTTCTCAACTAATTGAGGTGAAACTCTAAATTTTTTATGCATTCTTGTTTGGAATTTAGAGAAGTAATCTTTCATAAAAATGTCAAGATTCTCTCCAAGACTCTGAATGTATTCATTGATTTGATAAATGAATGGTTTATCAACATTCCATTTCACACTTCCAATAGATGGAAAGAAGTTCTCAAAGTAAAAGAATATGCATACCAGTAGTGAGTCTAACTTCAATGTATTTTTCTTGGCTTTCCTTATAGTGTTCATGTTGTCTTCAAGTTGTTTCAATAGTATCTCACATAGATCAATCTTAATATCTTTCTTTACAATCATGTAAGCCAGATGAACATCTCCACAAGGTACTTTGTTCACTCGGGATGATTATAATACTCGGTAGGACAAAATGTTACATGAAAATTTTAACTCGAGGTCTTAAATAGTAGAAATATTCAGACCTACTCCATCCTATTTGTCTTTGGTTAGCTCACCCAACTTGATCTTCTCAATTTGTCTGATAGCTTTAGGCTTGTCTCCAATCAAGTCACTAGTCACAATGTGTAACACATCCTTTGTGATCTTCACAGGTTGATCTATCCACATACATTGGTCGTGTACTTGGCTAAGGACCATCCTTATCCACTTGGTATTGAATACATTCGGGATATGAAGGGCATGTGTCAAGAATTTTGACTCTGGATGAATATGATCGCTCTTTAGTTCCCCATCTATAAATAATTTCTAGTAAGATGAATCAATCTCCGATTCACAATTCTCCTCAACTTTTGCCTTAGTTTTTGGGCATGACATATACAATGTACTAACACTTGACTATATTTTATGTACCATACTAACAATGTTTTCTATCTTGTTTTCCATTTTGAAGTTATTCCCAAGTTTAAGAGTGATTCTAGAGAGAACCAAACTTATGATTATTTTGCGTGAATCTAAGAAGAAATAATTTTGTAATTTTTCACTTTCCTGATATATAATTATTTATAAAATGGAAAACAAGATCTCATATGTGAAACATGATCTCATTTGTAGAACGACATCCCATTGCGTAAAATTTGAGTTGGTAGACAATTTTCTGCATTGGCTTTTAGTTCAAAAATATTCTCGCAAAGTGAATCCCTACCTTTGGACCTACTTTGACTTGCAACTTGAAGGGCGTGTTAGTGAAAATAGTTACATTGGACATATGTCTAAAGAGGCTTTCACAATTTCAGAAAATTAAAACTCGTTATAGATGAGATTGTGTAGATTTCAAATATATAATTTTTTAAATACATTTTTTTTTTTTCTATTTTTCAAGTATTTCTTGATGAAATGAGTCCATAAACTGGAAATAATGTGTTTTCTTATTTTTTTAATATTTTTAGTATTTACATTTTTTGAAAAATATTATATGACAACAAGCTACATATAATTATTTTCAATTTGAAAAAAAAATATTTAAGGTCGACTTATGGTTGCCATACATAAGGGGATTTCTAAATAACAATTACACCCAATAAAAGAATAATAAAAAAATATTTTAAAAATTTACAAATAAATATCCTCAATAATGTTGGGTGTCGTACAAACCATTATACAAGAGGATTTAGAAAATATTCTTATTTAGGTCAACATATTAATGGTATACACGTGCATGGTATGGTTATGAAAAAATAACTTTTAAACAATGATTTTTTGAAATACTTATCAAAAATATTATATCATCTAGGTATAAAAATAAATTACTTATTTGGATATTGTTAGTTAACAGATTTATCCCCAAAGATAATAAAAGATGATCAATAAAATAAACCTCTACATCCATATGGGAAAAATCAATTAATCAATAGTTGGGATTCACCTCAATGGTCAAGTCCCTTTGCATACAGGTGCAACTCCCTCTTCAATAGTTTTCTATTATGATTTTCATGAATCAATAAAGAAATTTTTACAGGTAATAATTTTTACCCTAAAGTATCAAAGGTTTAACCATCAGAGTTAAACTAAAATATGAATCAGATAAGAATTATTGTAATGAAGAGCTAAGATTCAGCCGAAAGACTGACATCCACAACTAATCTAAGATGAAACCATAGATACTTCAAGTCCACTTCACAATCTAAAACAAAATACAACAATATATCACGATAACAAATGAAATTCCAACATAAATTGCATTCATATACTCAGATGGACACACCAAAGCTATGATATATGTATATATTGAATTTCAACCAACAGATCAAAATATCTTCAAATTGTAAAATCTTTTAAGTATCTGGAAACATTAAGAACTTACTAAAATTAAGATTATAAATTTTGGCCGACCCTTTTTCTTGGTCATAATAAGCCATATATACCAAGAGAAATATTTTTTTTTGAATTTTATAAACTAACTCTACTAAGGAGTAAAAAGTGAAAGATCGGAGTTCAACAGGAAAACAACTAAAAGATTAATCCTGCTCAATTATCCCGCAGGGCATCTAGGTCTATGATGTTGTCATGACCAATGAAGACTAGGCCTATGATTTCCTTCAATCCAGATGTTAATTCAGAACCTAACCACAAGTTGATGGTTGGGGACGCCAATGTGTGCAATTCTCTGTTTCCATACTTTATTTTCCCTGCGGACCAGTGCAACTTTATCTTTGTGCAACTACAAATGATCTTGGCACACAATCATCATAGATTCCATTTCTGCAAAATAGGAGAATTCCTTGAGTGTAACCGTTTTTATTTCTTTAACCATATTAACTTTGTCCTTGAAAGCCTTGTTCATTTCTTCTGGCTTCTGTAAATTTTTACCATCCTCCTTTAATAACTGCATTTTGATGAATCTGAGGTCATTATTCATTATGCCTATTAAGGCAGTATGTTCTTCATCAGTTTAGCAGATTCCTCAATACCTATTTTTATAACAAAGTTCCTCCACTCCAGATGATCATGTGAAACAAAGAGGATTTCATCATCAAATCCTGCAATTGGCCTCTCAGATAGGAATTTTATTATGCCATATTTCTTGACCTTTGTCATTTGGGCCATCCACTAATTCTTTTCTTTGTCCCAGGTAAACGTACGAAGTTGTGTCACACTTGAGGACCATTTGGCTTATTTCGGTCGGACCTGTTTTGGCCAGACCCCGTTCGGCCGAAACAAGTCCAACCATACATACATGGCACACATGCAGCACCATGTGGCGTCGATGTGGCAGATGTGTTTCGTCTGAAACAGGTCCGACCAAAACACGGTTTTGTCAGAACCCTTAAAATTATATATAGGCCAAAAAATCATTTGAGCGGCTCAATTGCACTGAGCACCTTCCGAGAATTGCGGAGCAGAATAGGAGTACTTCGGCCGAAAATAGGTTTTTTTTTTGATGTTTTTTAAAATGTTTTTAAGTTTTGTTTAGTTAAATTAATGTAGTTGCACTATTATTTGATGTTTTTTATTTTAATTTTGTTATTTTTAATTTTAGAAAATATAGAATATTTTTTTATGTAGATTTATTTTTTTTTCAATTAAGATTATATGTTAGTTACTTAGTTAATTAATTTAGTTTTATTACAAATGTTTCAAAATAGTAGGAAAATATTAGAAAATAGTAGGAAAATGTTACAAAACAGTAGGAATGTGTTACAAAACATTAGGAAAATGTTATACATTGGGAAAATGTTATTTAGTTAATTAATTTATTTTTATTACATATGTTTCATAACATTAGGAAAATATTACAATAAATAAAACCAACATGAAACTAAAACATAAATCAACATAAACTCCAACAAATTAACCCTAACATAAAACTGAAACATAAATCAACTTAAAAACTCTAACATTAACCCTAGCATGAAACCTTAACCATATTGAACCCTAACATGAACCCTAAGAATACCTTAGAAAAATGTTACAAAACATTAGGAAAATGAACTGTACAAGGCATTAACTTATTATGTAATGTTCATGTATTAAACATAATATTGTACCCTAACATGTGAAACCGTAATATGAAACCAACATCTTGAACCCTAACATGAAACTGAAACATGAATTTTAACATAAACTTTAACATGTGAACCCTAACACATGAAACCCTGACCATATTGATCCCTAACAGAAACCTAATATGAAACTGAAACATAAATCAACATAAACCTTAATGTGCTAAATTGAATTTTTTTCGAACATACATGTATTCAAGTGTTTTTTTAATCTATTTTATCTATCACGTGACATCAAATTAGCTAGAAACTAACATGAAACTGGAACATGTTAACCAACATAAACCCTAACACTAAACAAACATATATGAATCCTCACCATAAACTTAAACCTTAACATGTACAACCAACACATGAACCCTGACCTTCAACTAGAACGTGCTAGAAACAACATGAACGGGCTAACCATAAACAAATTAATCCTAAACCTAATTGATGAATAAACCAATTTGATCCCTAAACCTAAACATGAAACATTATTTTACATTCAACTCGGCTAGTTGTAAACCTACAGACTAAAGTGATCCATAACTCAAAACCTCTTTTTCGTTAGAATATATATATATATATATATATGATTTTAAATAAATTTTCAAATGTATATGCATTCAAATGTTTTCTAGTTTATTTGTTTGTAATGTACATGTGTTTAAAAATATATAATTAAATTAGAATTGGACCATGTACATGTGCAGCTTGATCTAGACATATATTCTTCTTTATACTTTCGAGCATATATACATCTATTTTTCATATCACATGGCATCGGGTAGAGGGATGCCGCCTGTAGATTTTGGAGATGCCAGTGTACAGGGGGGTCATAGTTCCCAATCTTCTCATAGATCGAATGATTCTAGAGAGGACAGGGAGGATTTATTTTCCAGTACCATAGCTCGATTGACACGAGCTATTGAGGTTCTCGATCAGGGTATCCATTCATCCACCACCCTCCCTAATAGGGATAGGGTGAAGTTCACTAGAGAGGACCTAGTTCGTATGATTGACACAGTTCAATCATACAACCCTTATGATAGTATATCTATTGATACATTCTATACTTCTCTCTCTCACAGTGTTATTGGCATTGTAAAGTATAGACAGATTGATTCAGAGGTCTCCACCGCTATGGTGAAGACCATGTTTCCTTTTTACCGAGACAGATGGTAGGTCAGAGGCTATATGACTACGCGGTGTGAGGATTGTATGTGTTAATTTTGGCCTTGTTAATCAACCACACTTCAACATAGTCCTTCTTCACCAGGTACAAACAAGATTGAATATGAGTTATTCATCCTACCTATCTGCGTGATTCGACCTGTTGCCTTCTATCTAGATGGGGTTTTTGAAATTGCTCTCAGGACGAGAGTCTCACAACCATGGACCAATCTAAGAACGAAGGATTTATCATGATAAGTGCAATGCAATGC
>MU227915.1:1047898-1075288 GCA_018584345.1 Thuja plicata | reverse complement strand
TTAATTTTCTATTGTACATTTTCTACTGTACATTTTAAGATATATATACTAAATACAAGAGAAAATTAAATACATTTACTAAACTAATTTTAACATTTACGTACAATAATTTATTAAATAAATTTGATATACATTGCATTTTTCATAATAAAAATAATAATAAATACTATTAAAAAAAACAATAATTAAACTTAATATACTAAAAAAAGACCTACGTGCAAGTGGTGTAGATGGCAAGCAAAGAGGTAGAGGTGGTGTAGATGGCAACAAAGGAGCTGCAACTCTGAAGGGAAAAAAAACAACAAATATGATTAGAAAATAGTTAAAACTACTAAAAAATAAAAAAAAATGACAAAAAAACTAAAAAAATTTTGAAAACATCATCACCTGAATGAGTTTGGGCTCCAACAAAATGGGGTAGATCTCTGGAGCGGGATCACGATAGCTGAAAATGACAATAAAAGCACCAAAAAAAATTATAATTTTGGAAACGGGGTCTCGTATGAAACGTCACCCCGTTTTGAGATGGGGTAGCATTCCAAACGTCACCCCATTTCAAGCGCTACCCCGTTTAGCTTTGGGACCCTGTGTCTTACGGGCTGACGATTTGAATTATGGCTCGGGGTCCCAAACCGAAATGTCACCCCACTATTCTAAAACATCACCCCATTATTTTAGAACGTCACCCCGTTTGTTGAAGCACAATTTTGGAAAAATGACTAACATCTTCTTGCATACACCCTTGAACATCTTATTTAACTATTAAAATTACAAAACAAGAAGACAAGGATTTCGAGAAGAAACTTGAGAACTTTCTATTCTTCAACAGACTGCTTAAGCTAGAAGTTCAGAGTTTGACGACTCACCAGAATTTAGGAAAATGTCAATGTTGCGACCTTAAAATTACCTCCTTTGTCTCTGTGGCTCTGTGATGATGAAAGAAATCAAGACTAAATGAGAAAAAAGAAATGTAACCTTAGTTTATAAAGGCAAAAGATCTTCCTGGATTCGTGACACACATAAACTTTCATTTCATCCATGCAAACTAAATGTCAAAGTGACATTATTCTGACATCTCAGTAATTAACTATCATTTCACACCCTTTGAGTTTACAAAATAATGATTAACTCTCTCAGAAAGAGGTATGATTGATTAAAATTTGAAATGCTCCAACTTATTATCTATCTATACCATCATTACCTTTATTTATTATGAAATCTTTCGTGGATCCAAAATGAAAATCTTTAGATCTAAACTTTTGAAATGGAACTTTGAAAGTTCAATTGAAAAAGATAGACTTGAAAAAAAATGCGACGGCTTCTTAAATTGATAATAAAGACTCATCTTCCGCTTGCACTTATATAATTTAAACTTTGAAATTTCAAATTGAGGAAAACCACCTAAAGGAAAGATAGCTGGAACAAAGCCGTGACAACGCTAAATGCACAAGCCAAATTTGAACATGAGAATTTGAACTTTTGAAAGTTCAAAATAAGGTTCAAAACAAAGTTCATAAACTGAAACTTCATAACAAAGAGGATAAACAAATAGAAATAACATCGGCGATAGAAAAATAAAGCTAGTGTAACATTGGCTCCGACTAGGGACTTGGACCTATGAGGGACAAGGAATGAACTCTAGATTCTCTGGTTTTGCAAAAATGGGATGCGGGGTCAGAAGGCCAAACCTTGACACAACAAAAAGGAACTCTAACACTAAGCACAAGAAAACATATATACAAGGGAAAAATAAAAGCTTCACATCTGATACAATTTCAGGTCTTGCCCATTATAGGGTAAGGGAAAGGGAGTTCCATAAAGATATTGCAACTTAAAATAATTAGGCCCAAGTGCCTCACTGATAATAAAGGGACCCTTCCATAGAGTTTTGAACTTACCATGAGAACCTTTAGGTTCTCTGCGCCTATCCAAGAGAAACACTTTAGCTTCTGGCATGAATTTCCTTGGCCTAGCTTTTCTATCAAAAATCTATTTTACTCTAGCCTGATGCTCAATTATGTGATCAACAAGTCTTTCTCTTTCTTCACATATCCTGGTTGGGTACATGACTCTTTTTTCAATAGCACTTTGGAAATTACTATCCTCAACCACCTTTTGCAAGTTAATCATAGATAGTTCCAACGAGAGTGACAACTGAGCTTCAACTCCATACACCATCTCTAAAGGAGACATCCATATTTCCCTTTTAGAAGAATTCATGTCTGCCCAGAGTGCCTCATAAATCCTTTTGACCCAATCTTTAGCATTCTCAATTACTAATTTCCTCATGATGTTGATCATATTTTTATTAATAGATTCTGCTTGACCCTTACATTGGGGGTAATAGTCTAAGGAATGAGAGAGGGTTATACTATGATCATAACAAAAAAGTTGTAATTATTGTGAGAAGAAATTAGAGGAATTATCAGTCACTAATTTGTGTGGAGTGCCAAATCTTACTAGGATAAAATTCTTCACAAAATCACAGACCACTGCTGAGGTAGTCTTCTTCACTAGGACAGCTTTGACCCATTTCATAAAATATTTGTGGCCATCAAAATATGAGTATGGCATGTAGATGAGGGAGGATTCAAAGGACCTATAAATTCAAGACCCCACTGATGAAATGGTTCTTCAATGATCACTGGACTCAAAGGTAGGGCCGCTAATTGTGGTTTCCCAGTGAACAACTTACACTTTTCACATTTTGCAACCCATTGGTATGCATCCTTGAACATACCATGCCTGTAATAACAGTTTTTCAAGATCTTAAAGGGAGTCATTTTAGAAGATAAATGTCCTTCACATGATTCATTATGAAAGGCTTTAATTATTTTCTCTTTCTTTTCTTTATCCACACATCTGACAAACATACCATCCAATCTTATTTTTAAAGGATGTCATCAATAATCACATACTTGGCAGCTTTGAGTTTTATATTTTCCTTCTCCTTTGGGATCAAGTGTTCTGGGTAGTCTCCATAAGTCAAGTAGTGTGCCACATCAAAAAACCAAGGATCAATTAGACCAACCAGCAGTGTTAAGGGAAGCTTTCCTTTCTCATCTTCATTTTCTGCTAACAACCTGCACAGTCCTTGTCCTCAAACCAGTTAAGTGGGTATGATATCTAAGTCAAATTCTTGAATCTTAGCTACCCAGGTAGCCCTCTTTTTGATCCCAACCTCTTGTTGTGTTAGAATACTCTTTACAATGGTGTTTGGAAAAAAAACCTTGGAGTGAGAATGAAGTATATAGTATCTAAACTGTTTTACAACCTTTACCACTGAAACGGCATGTTTCTTTGATAGTGAATAATTCAATTCATGTTTAATTTAATGAGATACTCATGAAAGAGATTGGATTTTCTATCCCTAGCTCACTTGTCTACATTATAATCCTTCACAAAGAATGATCAGAAGCATTATAATGAATAATAAAATCCTTATTGAAGTTGGGATGAACCAGACTTGGAGCTTTTGTGATTTCTTCTTTAACTATTTCAAAAGCTATTGTAGCCTCACTATTTCATTTGAATGTTTTTTTTTTCTCTCATTAAGGTCATGAGAGGCTTCATGGTTTCATAAAAGTCTAGAAAAAATTTCCTTAGGAAATTAACCTGACCAAAATAAGACTTTACTCTAGTCCTTTTGGATGGTAGAGCTAATTGTTGAATTTCCCTCACTCATTCTGGGTCTACCCTTATCCCCTCTTTAGATATGATATGGCACAATATTTTACCTTCGGTCATAGCAAAGGCTGATGTTTTTTGGCTTAGAGAAATTCCATGCTCCCGACACTTCTGCAATATTCGTTGTAAATCCTTGATATGCCTCTTCCTTCTCCTCAAAAAGATTTTCAAATCATCCAGATATATGACAATGATTTTATTTCTGAGATGATTAAAGGTAGCATTCATCACCTGTTAGAATGTATAAGCTCCATCATTAATCAAGCCAAATTGCATACGCCTGTAGGAAAACGTGCCCCAAGGAGTCGTAAAGGTCATCTTATGCTAATCTTATTCTCCCACACTAATTTGGTTATACCCAGAAAAGTCATCCAATAGAGACATCATTTCTGATCCAGCCACGATCTGAAGGATGTGATCCATTACTGGGAGAGGATAATTGTCTTTAAGACTTCCTGGGTTCAAATTGTGAAAGTCTACACATATACGTATCTCTCCATTTTTTTACGTACTATAAGAATATTTGCTACCCAGGTTGAATGATAAATTGGATAGATAATGCGGGCTTGTAACATCTTATCTACTTCTTGAAAATGGCATCCACCACCTTGGGATTGTAATTCCTCAACTTTTGCTTGAAAGGAATCATTCCTAGTTTGAGAGGAATGTGATTTTAATAACTGGACAAATTTCTTCTTTTCTTCTGTTGTACAACAAAGTCCCAAATTAACTATTTTGGGGTCAAATTCTTCCCCAATATTCACCTTCTCATAGGCTCCTAGCTCTAAATTATTTTTCACTTCTCAATTACCTATGTAGCAATCTTGCCTATCAAACAACTTCTCCAAAGTGACCAGTCCTTTTGGAATCTTGTTACCTTTCAACTCAATTACATCTTCTTTTGTACAACCCTCCTCATCAATAAATAACTCATGACAATCAAGTTCAGATCCTTCAAAGTATGTTGAAGAGAAAATATCTAGACATTGCATAAAAATATTAATCTGTCTATCATCGCGGTGTTAGTACTCTCAAAATTTTGACGAAATTTGGAGTTACTAAGTAAAAATTTCCCTAAAAGGTTGCAGAGAAGGATTATTTTGAATGCATGCAAAAAGAGACCTGATTTTTTTCATGATAACCCACTTGGAGAGTGTGCTTACCACCTATAATTTGGCACATGTAATAGGTTCCATCTCTCATATTTCAGTTCTGACATGTTTTGGAGATAGCCATTTTAAGGTGTTTACACAAATCTGCATTTTTGCACAGTGCCTGATTATAGAAAATGACCTACTATGCATGCTTACATCTTCGAACTAATAGAGTGGTATGGAAAATTGAAGGTTCCCCTGCATTTTAGGCATGGGAATGTGCTATCATGAATATTTTTAGGTCATGATGAATCTGTTTGGGCAGTTTGCCAATCTGATTCCATTTGCAGTTTCTAAAAGTTTACTACAGATCAGTTGCACAGTTTAGTTGGAGACCTATTCGTGATGTTATATCTTGAATACCATGATTGGTCATATCAATAAAATGATACCACCGCACTATAGACCAAATTTACTCCATGTTTGCAAGATCTCATGTCTTGAAGATCTCATATGCATACTTTCCCAAACTCTATTCATTTGTAGAAATCATTATTTCTCATGTCTTTTTATTCTGTATTTCCAAATGGCTACTTTCAAGGGGATTCCAAATGTTTCTAGTTTATCATCATGAGCCACTTGTCTAGATTCATGCTCTCCATATAACATACTTTCAATATCCAGAAGCTCAGGTCTTCAGGAGGTTGCTTGACTTGTTTTCAAAGTTGAAACCAGACGTATTTCATTGTTTTTGATAGGGTAATTTGTAGAATCATTCTAAAGAGGCGACTTGGATGATTAAAATATTTTTGACCTTTTGGTTTCATTAGGTGTCACTTTTTCAATATGGAAGAATGGTAACCATAGAATGTGTGTGCCCAACGCCATGTCCCAGTTACTTGATTTTGTCAGTTTTTGAAGCTAGTTCCAGAGACTAATTGTTGTTATTAAGATCAATTTGCAGAAAGATGAAGATTTGTCTTTGAATGACCACCAGTTCAATAATTTACGATCCAATTTGCATGGATGATCAAGTATTTTTTGTCATAAATGAAATTGGTTTGCAGGAGAGGCAATCCTTGAACTAGTGTCCCAGCGACTAGTTGTTCATTTGTGAAGTCTAATGTTCAACTCATGTGGTCTTAAGAGAATATTATTATTTTAAATTATTTTGTGATTAAAAATGATAGTACCAAAGGAACTAAACAAATGAGCTTGTGGAAGTAGTCTCAGATGAGAAATTTCTAAAGTTGTTAGAATTGGCCTTGTCAGCCGATACAGCCAGAATTGTAAGAAGGACCAGGGAATTGATTGATTCTGGTATTGAACCAATGACTTTAATGTCCCAATTAGCTACTCTCATCATGGATATTCTTGCTGGTAGCTACAAGTTTGGAGATATTCAGTGAAAGGGAATCTTCTTTCACAGGGATGCTTTAACAGAAGAGGATTTTAGAAAACCCAGTGCAATGAAGAGCATGAAAAGATGTAGAGCAATACATGATTGTAGATAGTCTGAAGGAAAGCATGCACAGCCTATGCAGAAGGAAGCAAGTGCAAATGGGGAGT
This sequence comes from Thuja plicata, assembly GCA_018584345.1. Lineage (NCBI taxonomy): Eukaryota > Viridiplantae > Streptophyta > Pinopsida > Cupressales > Cupressaceae > Thuja > Thuja plicata. The sequence goes on along the minus strand of MU227915.1, from coordinate 1,068,938 downwards.
GTAAAACCAAGATGGTCTGTTTTGATTCTTGAAATAATTTGAAACATGGTTAAACTTTAAAACAAATTGTATAGAGTCCACCAAAAGCTGCGCTAACTGCCAAAGGATGCCAGCACTGAGATCAAGGGAAGATTTTTAAAGTATTAGATATAACTTCAAATACAATCTGTAGGTGTATTAACAAATTCCACACGCTGCCAACAAGAAAGAATCCCAGCACACCATTTTGGTGGGGGCATTTCAAGACATTTAAAAGCAATCTATATTAGCATGCCAGTCTACGCACCATTTGTAAGGCATAAAATAAAACCATTTTAAAACTTGCAATCCACAAGTGCCTGCATTGAATGCATGGAGACAAAGACAGTTTTAAAACATATAAATTGTATTTGCAAAGGAGACTAATCAGCGCAGACATCATTGGAGGGGATTTTTTTTTAAGTTTTGCATTTTTATTAAAGCAAATGCAGCTGCAAGAATCCACGTTGGGAATGGAAAGAGGAGGTCGGCAACAAGAATGTTGCGCAAGATGCATTAGAATAAGACAAGACATGTGAATTGTTTTAATTTTGAAACAAGGAGCTGCATATCATTTGAAAGAAGCCTACACAACATATGAAAGGTTAAATACTTTAGAAATTCTCAAGCAAGTATCCCCAAGTCACGACGCGCTAGAACTATGTATTGGATGGAATGGAATTTGCACTAAATAGTAAGGAAGTTGCGCAAGTGTTGGAAGGGCTACGCAGCAGCATGGGGGACAAGAATGTAAAGTTTAATGAAAACTTTCCAATGCAAAAGATAGGTGAAAAACCATATCCAATCCTTGCGCAAGGTAACAAGGAATGAATGTTTGTGCTGATTTTAGAGAAGAAAGAAATATTTGACAAGTGTGAGTGCTAGGAAGTTTGTGCAGAATATAGAGGAGGAGCCCACGCATGGGCATTAAGAACAAAACCTTTTTGAAAAAAAATGCAAGGCATGGTTAAGGTTGTGTGAGTTAAAAGGAATGAGATTGGCTAAGAAAATAAACCAATACCTTGCGTAATTAAAATCAAAGGAGTCTTGCGCAATGCATCAATGAGGAATTTCAAAGCAAAAGGGTGAAGTGAATTATCCCACATTCAATGGGGAGGGAGTTTTCTTTGTGTTTTTATACTACTAAAATCACATTGTAAGATGAATAAAGAGCCAAGATGCCCACTGGCGGGCCCCTTGGCTGGAGGAATACTAGGCATGGTGGGCCCAATATTTTGGGCGACAGATATGGAAAATCTTTAAAAACTCAAAAAACATTATCCCACATTCATGCCACTGAGTAAATCTGAGATTGTTATAACCAAATGGCCAAACATATCACTTTGAAGAGAAAGAGATCCATGCGTGTAGGTAGTTGGAGCCTTGATTTTTATGCCCAGATGATAGGTAAACAAATTTTGCAGAGAAATGGCGCCAAATAGAGGTGGTGAGATGGTGGACATGTGGCAACCAATCGTTCACTCATGCTGGAAAAAGGAGGACCCAAAATTGGCTCGTGACTGTGGAACCGAGCTTGTCGCGTGACTGCGCTAGTTCAAAGAGGTGCCCGGAATGATGTGCAAGCTTGCGACCGAGCCAGTCACGTAGTCGAGGACCCAAAAATTGGCTCATCGCGTAGACGCGCATGAAAATCAAGATGACCGAAATGAATCGCGAGTGAGAAGTTGAGCTCAATCGCACAGTCATGCAGCTTCCAATTGCTCAGTTGCACACCCAAAAATAGCCAGTCGCATAGTCACCCAAGTTTTCCAAGGTGATAAAAAGGCATGCAAGTGGTCGACTCAGCTCGTCGCACACTCGCGCAAGGTTTGCATTCAAGTAATAAGGTGTTGCCACTGAGCGATCAAGCTCAGCCACACACTCATGGAGGCAAATTGGAGCCAATCAAGGATTAGGAGGTAGATTTTTAGAGCCAACTAGGAGGTTACACTTGGAAAAATCTGGTGACTTGCACAAGAAAAGGGCAAAAATGAATAAAATCAAAGTTAAAATTGCAGAATGATATAGTTTAGACTATATTGATAAATTCATAAATTTAAATGATGCACAAGCAAAAGAATGATTTCAACAGATGATCAGATTTTATGCAAACATATAAGTGTCATATATCAACAGAAAACAAGCAGAGCAAGGATTTCATTTTTTAGATCAGATTTGGTGCACGTCTCCACCAATTTAGGATATTTCAATTTGAATGTAAAAGGGCCATGTGTCACCAATTGAAGAGATTCTGAGAGATGAATCATGATTTTAGTTGCAGGGAGGGCATATGGTTTTCCAGAGGACATAACAGATCTTATTCTTGAGCAAAGATTGATGATGCAGCATGGAGACAGTTGAAGAAGAGATCAAATCTTTAGATATTTTGAAGGGAGGATAGGTGTTGAATGTAGAAAGGATCAGGAATTTTTTCCCTTTCTCTATATCTTCTATTTTCTCTATTGTACAGGGGTTCCAACTTTTGAGAGTTTAGCTCTAGATTTTGATGTTCCAATATGCAAGTTCTTTTTAAATTAGTGTTATGATTCAGAGTATTTCATTTTGTGTATAGATGGAAGTAATGTTTTACTAATGAAATACACTTGGAACCTCTTTGTTAGCATTTGATGTCTCCGTGTATTTTTGGAATTCTTATGAACTAGATTTGTAAGGCATTTCTGGTTTGTCATCTACAAGGTGGATTGTGACATTGTTCCTTAGTTTCCTTCAAGGAAGGAATAAATATCTTTGGATAATGTTTGAGAATATCAAGGACATGTGGATCTGTTGATCATGTATTTGTGATGAAATAGGTGAATTGTAAGGTATTTTACTAGTTTCAAATATACTGAGTTCTGAATCTTTGTGAATGTTAGTTCAATTTGACTCTGTACCCGATGGATTAAGCACTGCTTTTATACCAGAATTGTAGCAAAGTCATTTCAATCAACATTTACTTTTTTGTTTTAAGAGCTATGAATGATTGTCAGATTTAGTGTGATGGGAAGGAATCCATCTCATGATTCACTAAAAGAAGTGAATTGAATAGGTACATTTGCCTAATCCTTTGAGCTTGAAGTGTAGGAGGATTGTTCGATCCTCGTTAATTAGCCTTTTCCTTGACAGGGTCAAGGAAAAATGCTAACAGAATGGTGAGTCTACTAGGGAATAGCTGAAGTAGAATGGTCACTGAGTGTAGGAGAGTAATTTCCTTTCATTTGATGTGTTAACCCCAGAATCTAGTTTTGAAAGAAAGAGTCAAGCTAATAGAATCTGGAAGTAGTTTCAGATTTGTCGAAGGATGCCTTGGAAGTATTTTATTGTAGTGAATATAAAAAGAATTGTGCAGATTTGATGGTTGGAGAGAAACCATAAATAAATGTATATGTTAAATGGCTTTTGTTGTTTGATAATTTTCCTCTGCAAGGAGGTGGTGATTCTATGTTGAAATGAACCCAATGGAGCTATCAAGAAGGCTCTAGATCTGCCAAATTTCTAGTCAAAGAAATGAGAGCAACAGCTGCAATTTCCTTCCAGGTAATCCTCATATTTTCATGTGAAAGAAAAGTTCCTTATTAAGTGAAGTAGCACTAAGAAAAGGAAATAAAGGTCATAAGATGGTAGCGCTTCTTGGTTGTTGAATGTGTTCCTTATAATTTTGAGAAGTGTATTTGTATTTTGATTTCATGCTCATTTGGGAGAGAATTTAGTAATTTCTAAGAGGGAATGAAAATGGTTATTAAAGGATCTATTGTTGTTAAGACAGTATTTATAATAGTTTAAATATCATGATGTATAAGTCACATGTGATCCCTCACGTGACTCCAAGTGCAGCCATGAGTTCTAGTCAGCCACAACCCTATAATTTGAAGAGGGGTTTCAATAATAAATTGTATGCAGCTCTAAATTTTAGAGGTATTTATGGTTATCCAAATGCTTTTCCACCCAAAATCAGAGAAAAACTGCCTAGATTCAGTGGTGAGAGAGATGAGAGTGCTGAGAAGCATTGTAAAAAGTTCATGGACTTAATTGAAGATTTTGACATTGAATGTGAGGATAGTGTTATGAAATTGTTTATCCAGTCTTTGATAGATGATGCAAGATGGTGGTTCTCCTATTTTCCTGAATGTTCTATCTCTTCGTGGCAGGATTTAAGATCATCATTTTTTGGAGTGGTTTGGTAAAGAGATTAATCTAGTTGCAGCAATGAAGAATTTCATGGAGCTAAAAATAGACAATGGTGAGTTTATCCCTCATTTCAATCTCAGATTTGCAGAAATATTGTGTCAAATTCCAATGGAGTTCAGACCAAATGATTCTTTTTGCTTGGTTGTTTATTTTGGGGCATTTGATAAAAAGATGAATTACTTGTTAAGAGATAAGCACCCCAGAACTTTGCATCAGGATTTTATAACAACAATAGGCATTGAAAATAATTTAAGATGTGGAATCACTCCAAGGGGTTTTCCATCTATTGGAATTCACTGCCATAATATATCAAACACAGTAGATAGGTGTGGATTGATAAACGAAAAATCACTATCAAAGTATCTTTATCCCTGCTGATATTAATAACCATGATTTAAATTTTGTTTCAAAACAAAATGTAGAAAGTAAAGAGGGGGCAAGTGTTTTATCAAACGATGATTTTGCAACCTCAAATGATGAAGTCCTATTATAATTTGTTGATGTTGATAGTGAGGATATGGGTGAATAATTGGTTGAGGAAGAAGATTCATGGATCCACAAGGACCCTGATTTTTATGAAGATAAAGTGATGGTTTATGTGCAGGCATCTGAAGAAAAGGAAGATTCTTCATGTGCTGGAAATGATGTCAAAGATGCTGATTTGTCTAAAATAGAGATGAATTATTTTGTTTCAGCTAACAATGATGATAGTATTGATTTTTCAATTCGTATGTTTTCATCATATGACTTGCCATGTGTAGTTGTTGCTGGCGGGTCAATGTCAGATTTGTATGACCTGACCTTTGAAAGTTTTTAGCAAGAATCAATGTTTTTCCAAGAGGAAGTTAATCATGCTGATGATATTTCCTATAACACTGATTTACATCAAAGAGATGTGTTCCAAGATGATAATATGTACAGTGAACTGCCTGATTATTTATTTGAACCACAGTTTGAAATGTTTGATGTGGAGCTGGGAGAGGATTTAGATTCTCCTTCAGATTATTTGCTTCAGTGAGAGATATGTTCATTTTTACAAGAATGGGATATAGGTAGTCCTGATGTATTGTTTTTAAAAGATACTGAGATAAATCAGAAAGGGTGTATCAACTATCAAGTAGAAGATGAGTCTTTTCTTTTTCCAATTCAGCATGTTGATGTTTCTTGAGATGAACTAAATATGAAGCCACAAGTGGTAGTACATCATGATTCACTTGAGTTCTTGCATGATACACATTGGATGGAATATGAATCTTTTTCCTTTGATGTCAAAGCATTTGTTGAAGTAAATCAGCATCCTTCCAGCCATGTAGTAGAGTTGGAATATTTTTCTTTTCAGCTGGTTGGAAATTTAAAAGAATGTGATAGCCTTATGTTACATAGTGATCAACACATTCTGTACTTTTGTGATTTCCCAATGCATATTGACAGTAAAATTATTGATTATTTTATATGTGATATGCTGAAGATTTGTGGCAGTGTGTTGCATCAAGAAAATGAAAGTGATGTTTTTAGTTTACCCGTGATTCATGGAGATGAGAACCATATTTTTGATAGGGGTAAGTGTTGATTTCAGATGAGGAAGGGTTTGTAGATTTTTGTGAATAATTTGTATATTTTTTAAGTTGCTTTGTTTTCAGTTGTGTGTGGTGTGTGGTTTTCAATAAAGATTCCCAGTTTGAGAAGAGAGAAGAGAAAATCTTATTTATTTCTTTGAATGGTTTTTTGTACCAATGATTCTGAATTCTGCATACTCGCATGGGGCACACGTCCCCGGATAGAGCCACTATTAGTACTCTCAAAATTTTGAAGAAATTTGGAGTTACTAAGTAAAAATTTCCCTAAAAGGTTGCGGAGAAGGCTTATTTTGAATGCATGCAAAAAGAGACCTGATGTTTTTCATGATAAACCACTTGGAGAGTGTGCTTACCACCTATCATTTGGCACAGGTAATAGGTTCTATCTCTCAGATTTCAGTTTGACATGTTTTGGAGATAACCATTTTAAGGTGTTTACACAAATCTGCATTTTTGCACAGTGCCTGATTATAGCAAAATGGCCTACTTTGAACGCTTACATCTTTTACCTGATAGAGTGGAATGGAAAATTTAAGTTTCCCCTATATTGTAGGCATGGGAATGTGCTACAATGAATATTTTCAGGTCATGATGAATCCGTTTGGGCAGTTTTCCAATCTGATTCCATTTGCAGTTTCTAAAAGTTTAATACAGAGCAGTTGCACAGATTAGTTGGAGACCTTGTTCGTGATGTTATATCTTGAATACCGTGATTTTTCATATCAATAAAATGGTACCCCCACATTAAAGACCAAATTTACTCCATGTTTTCAAGATCTTAGGTCCTGAAGGTTTCGTATGCATACTTTCCCAAACTCTATTCATTTGCAGAAATCAGTATTTCTCATCTTTTTGTTTTGTATTTCCAAATGGCTACTTTCAAGGGGCTACCAAATGTGTCTGGGTTATCCTCATGAGCTGCCTATCTAGATTCATTCTCTCCATATAACATAATTTCAATATCCAGAAGCTCAGGTCTTCAAGAGGTTGCTTGACTTGCTTTCAAAGTCAAAACCAGACGTATTTCATTATTTTTGATAGGGTAATTTGCAAAATCATTCTGAAGAGGTGAATTGCATGATTAAAATCTTTTTGACCTATTTGGTTTCATCAGGTGTCACTTTTGCAATATGGAAGAATGCTAACCATAGAATGTGTGTGCCCAATGCCATGTCCCAGTTGCTTGATTTCGTCAGTTTTTGAAGCTAGTTCCAGAGGCTAATTGTTGTTAGTAAGATCAATTTGCAGAAAGATGAATATTTATCTTTGAATGACCACCAATTCAATACTTCACGATCTAGGTTGCACGGTTGATCAAGTCTTGTTTGTCATAAATGAAATTGGTTTGCAAGAGAGGCAATCCTCGAACAAGTGTCCCAGTGACTAGTTGTTCATTTGTGAAGTCTAATGTTCAGCTCATGTGGTCTTAAGACCATATTATTATTTTAAATTATTTTGTGATTTAAAATGATAGTACCAAATGAAATAAACAAACAAGCTTGTGGGAGTAGTTTCAGATGAGAAATTGTTAAAGTTGTTAGAATTGGCCTTGTCAGCCGATACAGCCAGAATTGAAAGAAGGGTCAGGGAATTGATTGATTCTGGTATTGAACCAATGACTTTAATGTCCCAATTAGCTACTCTCATCATGTATATTCTTGCTGGTAGCTACAAGTTTGGAGATATTAAGTGCAAGGGAATCTTCTTTCACAGGCATACTTTAACAAAAGAGGATTTTAGAAAACCCAGTGAAATGAAGAGCATGAAGAGATGTTGCGCAATACATGATTGCAGATAGTCTGAAGGAAAGCATCAGCAGCCTATGCAGAAGGAAGCAAGTGAGAATGGGGAGTGTAAAACCAAGATGGGTTGGGTTGATTCTTGAAGGAAGTTGAAACATGGTTAAACTATAAAACAAATTGCATAGACTCCACCAAAAGTTGTGCTAACTGCCAAAGGATGCCAGCGCTGAGATCAAGGGAAGACTTTTAAAGTATTAGATATAACTTCAAATACAATCTGCAGGTGTATTAAAAAATTCCACGCGTTGTCAGCAAGGAAGAAGCCTAGCACACCATTTTGGTGGGGGCATTTCAAGACATTTAAAAGAAAGCTATACTAGCATGCCAACCTACGCACTATTTGTAAGGCATAAAATAAAACCATTTTAAAACTTGCAATCCACAAGTGCCTGTGGTGAATGCATGGAGACAAAGATAGTTTTAAAACATATAAATTGCATTTGCAAAGGAGACTAGTCAGCACAAACATCATTGGAGGGGATTTTTTTTTAATTTTTATGTTTTTATTAAAGCAAATGCAGTTGCAAGAATCCACGTTGGGACTGGAAAGAGGAGGTCGGAAACAAGAATGTTGCACAAGAGGCATTAGAAGAAGACAAGACATGTGAATTGCTTTAATTTTGGAACAAGGAGCTATGTAGCATTTGAAAGAAGCCTACACAACATATGAAAGGCTAAAGACTTTAGAAATTCTCAAGAAAGTATCCCCAAGTCACGACATGCTAGAACTCTGCATTGGATGGAATAGAATTTGCACTAAACAATAAGGAAGTTGTGCAGGTGTTGGAAGGGCTACGCAGCAGCATGGGGGACAAGAATGTAAAGTTTAATGAAAACTTTCCAATGCAAAAGATAGGTGAAAAACCATAGCCAAGCCCTGCGCAAGGTAACAAGGATTGAATGTTCACGCTAGTTTTAGAGAAGAAAGAAATATTTGACAAGTGTGAGTGCTAGGAAGTTTACGCAAAATACAGAGCAGGAGCCCACGCATCGGCATTCAGAACAAAACCTTTTTGAAAACAAATGTAAGGAATGGTGAAGGCTGAGTGAGTTAAAAGGAATGAGATTGGCCAAGGAAATAAACCAATACCTTGCGCAATTAAAATCAGAGGAGTCTTGCATAATGCATTAGTGAGGAATTTCAAAGCAAAAGGGTGAAGTGAATTATCCCACATTCACTAGGGAGTGAGTTTTCTTAGGGTTTGTATACTACTACACTCACATTGTAAGATTAATAAAGAGCCAAGAGGCCCATTGGTAGACCTGTTGGCTGGAGGAATACTGGGTGTGGTGAGCCCTAGTATTTTGGGCGGCAGATATGGAAAAGCTTTAAAAACTCAAAAAATATCATCCCACATTCATGTCGCTGAGTAAATCTGAGATGTTTATAACCAAATGGCCAAACATATCACTTTGAAGACAAAGAGAAGCTATCCACGTGCACAGGTAGTTAGCACCTTGAATTTTGTGCCCAAATGACAGGTAAACAAATCTTGTAGATAAATGGTGCCAAATCGATGTGGTGACATGGTGGACATGTGGAAACAATTCATTCACTTGTGCCATAAAAAGGACCCAAAATTGGCTCACGATCGAGCTCATCACGTGACTGCGCTAGTTCGACAAGGTGCCTGAAATGATGCATGAGCTCATGACTGAGCCAGTCGCGCAATCGCAGACCCAAAAATTGGTTCGTCGCACAGTCCCGCATGAAAATCAAGATGACAAAAATGAATCATGAGTGAGCGGCCGAGCTCGGTCGCGCAGTCACGCAGCTTCCAATCGCTTAGTTACACACCCAAAAATTGCCAGTCGCCCAAGTTTTCCAAGGTGATGAAAAAGGCATACGAGTGGGTGACTCAGCTCATCGTGCACTCACACAAATTTTGCATTCAAGTAAAAAGGTGTTGCGACTGAGCAATCAAGCTCAGTCACGCACTCGCAGAGGCAAATTGGAGCTAGTCAAGGATTAGGAGGTGGATTTTCAAAGCCAACTAGGAGGTGACACTTGGAAAAATCTGGTGACTTGCACAGGAAAAGGGCAAAAATGAATAAAATCAAAGTTAAAATTGCAGAATGATATAGTTTAGACTATATTGATAAATTCATAAATTTAAATGATGCATAAGAAAAAGAATGATTTCAACAGATGGTCATATTTTATGCAAACATTTATGTGTCATATATCAACGGAAAGTTGGCAAAGAAAGGATTTCATTTTTGAGATCAGATTTGGTGCACGTCTCCACCTATTTAGGATATTTCAGTTTGAATGTAAAAGGGCCATGTGTCACCAATTGAAGAGATTCTGAGAGATGAATAATGATTTTAGTTGCAGGGAGGGAAGATGGTTTTCCAGAGGATATAACAGATCTTATTCTTGAGCAAAGATTGATGATCCAGCATGGAGACAGTTGAAGAAGAGATCAAATCTTCAGATATTTTGAAGGGAGGATAGGTGTTGAATGTAGAAAGGATCAGGAATTTTTTCCCTTTCTCTATATATTTTTTTTTCTCTATTGTAGAGGGGTTCCAACTTCTGAGAGTTTAGCTCCAGATTTTGATGTTTCAATTTGCAAGTTCTTTTTAAATTAGTGGTATGATTCAGATTATTTCGTTGTGTACAGATGGAAGCAATGTTTTACTAATGAAATACACTTGGAACCTCTTTGCAAACATTTGATGTGTCTGTGTATTTTTAGAATTCTTATGAACTATATTTGTAAGGCATTTCTGGTTTGTCATCTACAAGGTGGATTGTGACATTGTTCCTTAGTTTCCTTCAAGGAAGGAGTAAATATCATTGGATAATTTTGAGAATATCAAGGACATGTGGATCTGATGGTCATGTATTTGTGATGAAATAGGTGAATTGTAAGGCATTTTCCTAGTTTCAAATATATTGATTTTTGAATCTTTGTAAATGTTAGTTCAATTTGACTCTGTACCCAATGGATTAAGCACTAGTTTTATACTAGAATTGTAGCAAAATCATTTTATTCAACATTTACTTTTTTGTTTTAAGAGCTGTGAATGATTTTCAGATTTAGTATGATGGGCAGGAATCCATTTCATGATTCACTCAAATAAATGAATCTAATAGGTACACCCACCTGAGCCTTTGAGCTCAAAGTGTAGGAGGATTGTTTGATCCTCAATAATTAGCCTTTTCCTTGATAGGGTCAGGGAAAAATGCTAACACACGAAAGAATTTCTACAATTCTGAGTTGTTTTGGACAGTGGGTCGATGGACCAATTCCATTCTATACACATCATTATCAAATTTAGGATTAGGTATAAGGAGAGAATTTGATCCAGCTAAAGCATCAACTCTAGAATTTAATTCTAAAGGAATGGCCTTAATAGAGAAGGTTTCAAAACATTCTATTTCATCCCATACTTTTTTACAATAGTACTTAAGTATTTCACTCTTCACTGTGAAAATACTTCATACCTGCTTCACAATCAGTTCTACATCTATGAAAGCTTTCAACTTCTTGATTCCTCTCCTCTTTGCTTTTTCAATCCCAAGAAGTAAGGCTTCATATTCTGATGTATTGTTCATATTGCTAAACTCCAACTTATAAGAGAAAGGGATCTTTTTTTCTTTTGGAGAGATTAGCACCACCCCTACCCCACAACCAGCATGGTAAAAACTCCCATCAAACTCCATGGTCCATAAATACTGGTCTTTGAATTGCACATCTTTAGCTATATCAAGTTTGGGAAGAATCACATAATTGCCAAATTCAGCTTCTTCGTATAAAATATGAGATCTTGAATTATCAGAGGGAAACATAGTGTATTTTTATTTTGGTTTGGGTTTAAGGATGACTTTTTCCTTACCTATTGAAATATTAGCCTATGACCAGTCCAGTTTAATCTCCCCTCCAAGATCTTTACAAAAGGTTCAACTTAACAGCATGCCATAACTGGCAGGTATATCAGCGACCAAGATTGTTAATTTAGTTTTTTTGTAGGATGAGATGCTAGGGCTACCTGAGCATCTTTTATCTAACCTAACAAAGGTACTTATTTTGAATCCATAGAATAGAAGTGTCCAAAGGTTTTGGTTAAAGGAAAGTCTAGTGCTTTGGCTACAGAGGAGGGAATTATGTTATCTGAAGCCCCAGAATCAATAATGCAATTGTTGAGCTTGTGTCCATGAATAAAAAAAGACACATAGAAAGGTTGTGGCTTCATGAAAGATTGAGAAGTTTCAGTTAAGATTTCCCTCAGAGTTTGTTGTTCAACAATTTCAAGTTGGCCTAATGAGTTAGAAGTGGAAGGTTGATTGGATTGAACATTCATGAGATTATCAATTGATTTTGATGGTTCATTTCCTCTAACAAAATCTACAAGTTTATCAAGCCCCCTAGGATTTAATACTAAGTACTCATCGGGAGAAATTTCAATTTTAGAGGTCTTACAAAATTCTAGAATATCAAAAGAAGGGTCAACATCAAACCTTTTGAAAAATGGAACCTCCGAAGAATTTGAACTCTTGACCTTTGCAAAGCTTGAAGTTTGATTTCCAAGTTCACTTGCCTTGTGGGTAGATGTTAAGGATGAAACTGTAGGGAAGGAATTGTATCCATTTTTGTTCCTTGTTAGCATCAAGCATGAAGGCTCCTCCAAAGTTACCAAAATATCTTCACCTCTATCTGAATCTGATTTGTACTCAAGGTAGTATGTTTCAGAGTCGCTAGGTAACTTTGGACCGGCCTCAACTTCATGAACTTCTTTAATAGTCTCTCTTCAAGTATTCATTTGAACATACCTTACCATTTCTAGATAGGCATTACCATCATGTTCGTTTGTTAGATGAAAAACACACATATTATCCTTCCTTCTTGGGATTCCTTCTATATCCAGTCTCTACTCGGAAGATGGAAATGTCAACTGCCTTCCAAAGTTTCTAGTAAATTGATTTTGGAACCTTCAAGGAATGTCCTGATAAGGTGTATTACCTTTTGGCAGTTTCTTCTTAAGGGAAATCATATAATTTACAAGTCTCTGGACTACCGGTTCTGATGAATATGAAGATGCTTGTGCATGAGGAGTTTGGACTTCTTTTCTCCACTTACCCGCAGTGATTAAATATCCTCCAATTCAATTGCTTGTGTCTAGGCCGCACCCAAATCTGCTAGTCTACTTCTGCATAGATGAAATCCAAGGTTAGGAAGCATTGAATTTACAAAGAAACATTTCTGATTCTCTGGGGTAGGCATTTTCCCATTAGGGACCTTATGTACCAATTTATTATATTTGGCCACATAATCACACATTGGCTCATGTATCTATTTTTTCATCTGTGTCAACTGAGCCAAAAGTGAGTGCTCATCGTCCACACTCTTAAACATATTTTCAAAATTTGTCTTCATATCATCCCATCATGTTATGGAGGCTGTTGGAAGATGGTTGAACCATTCCATAGCACCTTCATACAAAGTTTGCACAAATAGTCTCACAGCCACATCTTCGTGTTGCACTGCCAGGACACCACTAGCCACATTAAAGGTATTTAAATGTTCCTCAACTGAGACCTTCCCATCTCCCATAAATTATGGCAACACATAATTATCACCTTTAGGTAAATAATGATGTGTTGGAAGGTTTAGAGGTGCCAAAGGGGCACCCCAAGGATTAACATCCATAATGTTTAAAATAGGGGGAAGATTGGTATTCAAGGGTGTAGGTATCCCTGAAAGGACTAGAGTATGGAATGATGGTAAGGCTATAGATTTTTGAGCTAGTTTATCCTTATATATGGATGGATAAGGTAGGATTAAATCAAGGGTACTAGTTACTCATTTAAGGTCTTCTAAATCCTGATCTACTAACCCCTGCTTTGCCTAAGACCTAGTAAAACGTTAGGAATCTAGAATTTCAGTCTTAAATCCCTTGGGATACTCTATCTACAACTGTGGATTCCTAAGCTATAGGAAGTCCTCTTAATCAATCACCTATTTCCTCTTCTTCCTCAATTACCAACCTGACCTATTGATACTATGAATTATTGGTTCTTAGTTTCCAGGCTAAAGAGTTGAGATTAGCAATAATGCCTTCCTGAGTGTCTAGAAAATGCAAATCAGGCTACAATACTGGAGGGATTTCTTCTTGTCCAAGCATCACATTAGCAGGTAACACCATGACTACTCATTTATAAATAAAATTGAAAACTGACCCACATAGTATCAGTTCCCTCATAGATTCGCCAAAAATCTGTTAGTTAACAGATTTATCCCCAAACAATATTAAATATGATCAATAAAATAAACCTCTACAGCCCTATGGGAAAAATAAACTAATTAACAGTTGGGATTTGCCTCAATGTTCAAGTCCCTCTGCATATAGGTGCAGCTCCCTCTTCAATAGTTTTCAGTTATGCTTTTCAGGAATCAATAAAGAAAGTTTCACAGATAATACTTTTTACCCTAAAGTATCAAAGGTTTAATCATCAGAGTTAAAATAAAATACGAATCAGATAAGAATTGTTGTAATGAAGAGCTAAGATTAAGTCGAAAGACTGACATCCACAACTAATGTAAAATGAAACCATGAAATATTCAAGTCCACTTCACAATCTTAAACAAAATATGACAATATATCACAATAACAAATGAAATTCCAATGCAAATTGCACTAATATACTCAGATGGACACACCAAAGCTGTGATATATGTATACATTGAATTTCAACTAAAAGATCAAAATATCTTCAAAAAATAAAATCTTTTAAATATCTGGAAACATTAAGAACTTACTAAAATGAAGATTACAAAATTTGGCTAACCCTTTTTCTTGGTCATAATAAGCCATATACCAAGAGAAACATATATATTCAACAAAAAAAATGCATATATTCAACAAAAAAATACAAAAAAAATATTGTCATCAATCTTAATTGTGTTACATACCATATCCCAAAAGGATTTGGAGAAATAGTTTCATTTAGGTCAAATTTTGTTTGTCGTACACAGGCATAGTATGGTCCTGAAACAGTGACTTTTAAAATGGGGTTTTTGGTAATGCCTATTGAAAATGAAGTTTTATCATTTGCGTATTAAAATAAATTACATATTTGGAAATTAGACTTTGAGTACTACAACTTCTATTACTGGATTTTTTAAGATTCAATCTCTAAGTGCTTCAAATATTCATCTCAAACAGGATAAATTTGAAAAAATAGGAAAAATAGTTCCACTTTTTGGCCAAAAAGTGGACTCAGCTTCTTGCTGGCACCCATCCATTTTATGTGACAAAAGAGATGATTCAGCTAGACAAATAAATTGCATAAAAGGAATATGTCAAGCATCTACTGATTTGACTCTTTTTCCTTTGAAAAATGAAAACATTGATGTAGCAAAGATGGTAAATTGAAGTAGTTACAAATATGTAAAGAATGAAACAAAATTTGGGAAAGAATCCAAAAGGTTAGAATATGTTGAAGAGGAGATAAATGTTGGATTATTTATGGATAAATTTAAAAAATTAATTCAACCCTACATTCATCATGCTATTTTTTGCAAATTGGCAAGCACAACAATTCCAAACACTGAGAGAACTTCCCACTTGGAACTATTGTATCAGTTGTTGATTTTGCAGAAAACTATTCATTTATTCATCAAAAGGCAATTCAATTGGAATACTATTTTTCAGAGAAAATTACTATTATGGTACATGTGTGTTATTGACACACAATTAGATTTGGATGGTATTCAGAGCACATTTGAAGCATGGGTCATCAAGAAGGAATATCATTTTTATATAAGTTATGATAAAGAGAATGACATTCATTATGTAGAACACTGCTTCAGGATGTTTTTTGCAAATTTGAAAGAAAGAGGTATAAAAAATTTGATAAACATTATGTTTGGTCAGATGGATGCGCTACATAATTCAAATCATCCAGACCATTTTATGCACTATGTAGATATCATCGTAATGAAAACATACCACATGTCTGGAGTTTCTTTGAGAGTGGACATGGAAAAGGTGAACATGATGGTGTTGGAGCTTGCATCAAACATGTTATACGAAAGTATCAAATGAATTATAAGGGAATTCATATAAAAAAATGCACATGATGTTGTTGAATGGTGCAAGACACATTTCACACAAATTGAGAATGACATTTCATCAGGAATGACTCAAGCAGTACCACATAGAAAATTTTGGGAGATGAAAGGTATGCACACATTTTTAAATTATTCAAGTGTTTAAATTTTTTATGTACATTCTTTATTCAAATTATATTTATAGAATGTAATATTATATATGAATTTGTTCTGGTGTGGATATAAAAAATTATGCATGGTTGCAAATGAATAGAAAGGACATGATCTTTGCATTCAGTTATGAGTACGAATTGTCACAATTGGACGTTGAACACTAGGGACTACTCATGCTTTTGTTGTCATTGCATTGCTAACAATTATGACGAATGCATCAATCAAGACCGTGGATATGTAGGTGCATGGAATCTAGTGCCACTAGTTGTTACTAATGTTAGCATGTTGACTTCTAGAGGATACATGACCTATTTTGTGTTGTCATTATGGTAACAAAGTCATATTAAGTTTCTATCAAAAGATAAAATGACTAAGTATGGAAAACAGAACAGACAGAGTTATACAGCGATCAGCACATCAGCGCATGTGCAAGAGATTGAATCAGAGTATGTGTGTTTAGATATATGTTCTATGTGATGTATACATACTAATTCCAGACACGTGTGGTACAAAATGATAGTACGGACAAGTTATAGGAAGAACAATAATACTACAGTTTAGGAAACAGAGCATGTAGCCGACTTCATTTTTTGGATCAGCGTGAATTATTTTGTTGTGTAAAGGCCAAGTGCCTTTAATTATATGTTTGTAATAATTTCTATAGTATTTTTGTAAACACGCTTAAACCAATTTATTTGGAAGCGTTGTGTATTATGTTTTTAGGGCCGACTATAGTCTTGTTTTGAGTCGCGTCTATTCGGACATGAACATATAAATATGTAATGTAAATGTATATTACAAGTGTCAAAGAATATGCATGAGAAAGACATAGAAGAGTAGTATAGTGAAGTCAGTATGAGATAAATCTCTTTAAGAGAGTAAGAGCATCAACACATAAATGGAACTAATCAGACAACAGTGTCATCACAGCAGTTCATTTTCTATATAGTGTATATCAACTATCAGAAGGTTGTAGCCTTCATCTTATTGGGTAGTGAGCTCAGGAAGTAAGCCATACACCTTTAACATGGTTTTGTAATAGACTCCTAATAGGGTCATTATACTTGGATTGTAAAGACTGCTCCTAACAGGGAAAAGGAACTTTAACAGGTTCATTATACTAGTGCAATATTTGTGGGTACTAATTCCCACCGAGGTTTTCCTCTAATCAAGGTTTCCTCATAATCATATCATGTGTTATGAGTTATTATGTTAAGCTTCATTGAATGTATGTTTCATTTATGTTTAAAGTGCTGAAATATAATTAATAGACAAACACTAATTCACCCCCTCCCCCTCTCAGTGTTTCTAACAATTGGTATCAGAGCTCTGGTCCTCTAAAACAAAGTTTAATGACTTGAGGAGATCATGGACTCATCAGAAGCAAAACATTTGAAAAAGAATCTTGAAGCAGCTCTTGAAGATCTTGACAGATCTGAAAAATAAAATGAAGAACTTAGACTGAAAGTTGATGGCTCACAAATGCTTATCAAGAAATTGAGAAAAGATTTGAAAGATTGTTCTACAAGTGATTTAGGGAAAATGGTCAAAAAGCTGAATGAAGAGAATATGTCTCTGAAAGATAAAATTGAAAATTTGGATGAACAGCTAACAGACAGTCAAATTGCTATTGAAGAAAAGATCAAAGAAAGCAAACAATTAGAAGATGAACTATTGCAAGAAAACATGAAAGTCTTGGAATTAGAAAACATAAAGAAAAAGATAGAATCTGAATTAACAGAAGCAAAGGATAAGATTGATAAACTCCACACAATTTTTGATTCACTTCAATCTCATCTCTATGCACAAAATCTAAGAGGTGACACTACTGGTCTTGGATTTAGTGTAGCACAAGTTGAAATCAATCCATTGAAAGAAAGTAAGAAAGCACATGAAGCATCTTCAGAAGCAAAGAAATTTGAAAATGTTGCAGAGACTAAAACAGATCCACCTAAAGGAGAAATCAAGAAAGTTAATAGAACTTGTTATGCATGTAATAAACATGGGCATTTGGCAAGAGATTTCAAAGAGGTAAGAAATTTCAATGGTTATTGTTACTCCTATAATAAGTTTGGTCACAGGGTTACACATTGCAGAACAAATCAAAGAAATCAATCACAGCACAATCAGAGAAATCGGCCTCAAAGAAATTTGTAGAACATTACATGTCAGACATGTAATTACAATGGACATACAGCAAAGTAGTGTAGCATGATGAACAAAAACATCAGACCTCCTATCATTTGTCACACATGTGGAAAGGCTGGACACATCTCAAAGTTCTATAGATCCAAAACTCAAAAACAAGAGGATCCTAAGAAATCACTATTTGAAGAAAAAGGAGAAGTCAAGTTTGTTCAAGAAAAAGAAGATTCAAGAAAAATTTGGTTTGAAGTGAAGAAGGACAATGCAGAGAACAAAGTAGTTGATGCATCCACAGTGGACGCATCCCCTATTTCTGGTTGAATAGACCTTCTTGGTCTTAGGGGGAGCTATTTTAGCTCAGAACCCCTACGCGGCTGGTATAATCACCTTCGATTATGCGCCTGTGGATCCATACTTATGATCACATGATATAGCAGTATGCATACACGCATTGTCTATAATGCATTCAAAACAAAGTTTGAAACTCTCTATGAAAACTGTGTACGGTTGAAAACATTAAATGCAATAACCTTTATAAAAAGATGTAAATGTTCGTTCTTCTTCACATTTGCATTTGAGATTAAAGAATTTGGAGAGTATAGGAGCATTGAGCAACAAAGCATTGAAGCACAACAGATTTGGTGGTTAATTAAATGGATAAGAAGTTGAAACGAAACACTAGCAGTCGCGCTATTTTGAATTATCATAAAACCCTACTTAATCAAGTTCCAAGTAAGTATGTAAACCCCATTTATTTTTGACACTGCTGAGAGGAAGATTTTTTTATTTAAGAAACATCCATTCAAGTCCATTCTAGATGATGTTGAAGGAGCATTCTCCAAAACTCCACTCAGAGTCATGCACGTGGAAGATATTCGCGCATACATCTACTACAAGAAGGAAATAGTAGGAGACAATAGCATTGCTACTCTCATGGGATCCATGATGAAACCAGACTACTCATTCAAGGATTAATTCATGCATCTGACTGATAACCCTATATTTGAGTACTTCAATGCACACGATTTTTATGAGCTAGAATGGGTGAAGATATTCCAAAGCAGAATTCATGATGACCTTTTCTAGATTGGTGAGGTTCCTATCTACGTCACCTTTGACCTAATCCATGAATTAATAGGACTTCCTAAGACCGGACCAGTTCTTCCTACTGGCAAGGATGTCAAGAAGCAAGTTGAACAAGTCTGTTTATCTAGAAGTGACAAGCGCGGTATGACAGTTGATCCTATCAAGGAAGATGACATAAAGCTTCTAACTATGATACTTGGTTACAAGTTCCAGCATGCAAGAAGACTAAATAGTGTGTCAGCAGCCATAGTCCTATTAGCTATAAGGATGGTGAAGGATAACACTCAGTACAATGTATGTGAGATATTGCGCGCTCAATTGATTGACCCCATTTGAGTTATCAAGCATGACAAGAACAAGACATTCAGGTTTGGGTCTTTGATCATCTACTTGTACTTCCATATTGTTGGTAAGGTTGCAAATCTTTACCTAGATAGAAGTAAACCTACAATGTCTCAGATTTCACTTAAAGCCACAACAGAGAGCAGTGTGAAAGATGCCATGGACATGGATATTAAAATATTTAGGATCAAGATACAGAAAAGGTTCAGATTATCTGAGAAGATAATTGATAAATATAAGGAGACCATATGTTTCATGGTAGAAATAGATTGCACTTGTATGGAGGTAGTAGAACCGAGAACCAAATGGATTCACCCACTTGGTTATGAAGTGGAGGAACATGTGTTAGATGGATATGCACAAGTTCTCTTGTCTGCACCCAAAGATCCTAATGAGCCTAGGTGGGGCACTTATAGAGAGAAGACTAATAAAGTTGATTATGTACTATACAGTGATGATAACAAAAGGAAGGTATCCAAAATTACATCCAGCATCCTAAGAGTTCATAGAGTCACTCAAGAAGACTTAGATAAAGCTAGGGAAGCTAAGATTGCATAAGAACTTGAGAAGACTGATAACATCCAGAAGAAGAGGAAAGTAGAAAGCACCTCTACGCCCTCTACCACCATTGACCTAGACTCACCTCCACCTTCTATACCAAGCAAGAATTCAAGAGGAATAAATCAAGTGCCCACAAGTCACCCATCCTCAAGAACTACACGGAGCACAGTAAGAAATACTCAAGCTCCTCCTGAAGTAGGATTTAGACCTAGTTTAAAAGTCCTAAAGAACAAGATTGTTAATAAGGAAGACTAGACACAATTTCCAAGGTTTATGACAAGTATCAAGAGATAGATAAATCTGAGATACATTCTATGATCATCTCTCATATGATTAAGTTTAAGAAATCAGTTCTAGAACTCAAGACAGTGATACCTGATAAGTTATGGAACATACTGGAAATAATGAAGAGACATGCAATTGAGGAAGATATGAGGATAAGAGAAGAAACATTGGATAACCTTCTCCCTGTATGTTCACATGATGAGAAGGCAATTCTGCTAGATCTGGTGAAGCCTCATCTAAGAACTAAGACAAGGACACTTCATATTATGAACAAGGAATATGAATTAGTTGGGAAAGAGACAAAAAAAGATTTTGCACAAGTGTTTATGGATAGACATATGTATCCATCAATGGCGCCTACAAAAAAGGTAACTCCAGCTCCTCCCAAATAGGTTACAGAACCAGTGATTCAAATACACCTATGACATGTCCACAGGTTTCAGCACCCTCAGTTTCAATAAATTCTTATACAACAAAAGACTCAGAAGATACTATATTGATTGATGATGTCAAGATATTGAGACACCAGTCAAGGAGATGCTAGTAAAGAGTGAATGCATGGACACTAGTAAAAATACTATATTCACTCCATCCACTTTACCATCTACCTCATTTTTGTCAAGGTTAACTCCTGACTCTGCAAGTCTAGATGTGTGGGGAGAAGAAGACTTGACGAAGATCAGCGTTCTAGCTATGGAAAAATCCAAAGAGAAACAAGTTATGAGGAACCCTCTCTTCTTGGAATCAGTAAACATCTTGAATGATCTAGTGCCTGCAGACAAGAAAGTAGCCAAAATTCAAT
>MU227915.1:1028161-1047848 GCA_018584345.1 Thuja plicata | reverse complement strand
ATTTTACCTTAGACTTAAAATCTTTAAAGATTGGGCAATCTATATTGAAAGAGTTGGCAGCTAAAGGTAAGAAGGTTATAGCAAACTGCATGGACAGAGTGAAGTTCACCTCTGAACATATCAAAAATATAGAAGAGGCAGAGATCATGGTGGACACTATTAGAAAATTAGTTGATACATCCACCCAAGACATGAACATATGTAACAATGTCTATCAAGGACAGTTGGACAAAATTGAAAAAGCAAAATTGGAGATCAATAAGATAAGAATCAAACAAACCCAACTAAGGAATGCTCTAGCGCCCTCTCTAGCATTTTTGAAAGATAACATCAAATAGATTGATGCCACCATTGTCACATGTGATCAAGGTCCCTTCATGGATCTGATAAAGATGGAGAAGTTAACATATGTGTTAGAATAGGTAGAAACCTATTCTCCCAAGAACACCTGCATGCATAACACTGTCACATGGAAGAAGCAAAGAACAGAAGAAGAAAAATCTATGGAGGCCAAAAGACTAGAGACATCATATGCACATGAAAGAATATATTATTAACAATATGTTTCAATCTGATACAATGTGATGTGAAAAAACCTTGTCAAATACAAAGAGGTGAATCCTTATAAAAGGAATCATGAAACCCTAAAAGGGAAACCCTCAAGTTAGCTTAAGAAACTAGAGTGAATAGGTGAGTTAGTAATTAGATCATAATGATTTAATTAATAACCCAAGAGACTATTACTCTAACACCCCCCCTTAAGATAAGCTTAGGGAGAAGCAAAAACCTAGGAGACTACTGCAGAAAGCAGGAAAGAAGGGTCCCGACAACAAGGCCTGATCAGGTACCCAATACAATAAATCTCTGTAAATTAGGAAAATAGGGAAAACCTAGTGGGAAAAACTCTACCCCAAAAAGAGATGAACTAGATGAAGGAAACAAAGCCTCCAATCTA
Organism: Thuja plicata; assembly: GCA_018584345.1. Classification (NCBI taxonomy): domain Eukaryota; kingdom Viridiplantae; phylum Streptophyta; class Pinopsida; order Cupressales; family Cupressaceae; genus Thuja; species Thuja plicata. The sequence continues at coordinate 1,046,893 of MU227915.1, read as the reverse complement.
GGGAAAGTCCCAAAGAAAGGAATAAGAAAGAGTAAGAAGCATCTCCGAAGCATGAAGCTACAAACACTGTTAGAAGTAACTGCTGGAACCCTCACTGAAATAGTGCATGATCAGGTAGAGAAGACAAAGTCTGAAGAGCTGATCAATCAAAGAGGTGACCTCCAAAAGTAGGAATGAACAAGTGTCTATATAGTAGATGATCCATCTCACTGGAATGCATAGGTGCCTAGCCACTGTATCCACCTAGTACATAGGAACACAAACAGAATACGAAGATCACTCAACCGAACCAAGGAAGCAATAGAACCAACAGGTGAACCCCCCCATAATGCTGAACAGGGAGAGGGGTGACAGGAACACTGAAATGCAATGCCAGAAACATCTGTAGGAAGAATAATTAGGAACACCAACAGTGCAACAGAAGTAGAAGCACAGGATAAAGGGCGGTGTCACAGACACACAGCATGGGCTAATGTCATGGAACGTACGCTCACTTGACAAAGGTGGATGAGCACAAAAGGCAAAATATCATAACCCCCCATGGCACTTTATAACTGAGTGTGAGTATAAACAAACACAAGGTGTTTGAAATCCCATATATGCAAAAGTAGGCAATTTATCTCAGTGCATTTACAGAAAAGAGAATGCTACAAAAGAGAAGCATACAATGCTTAAAAGTTAGAAAGAAGAGTGAGCCAGAAGAACAGAAGAAGAGATCCCAGGACCTGTAGAACCTAAGTAATCTGCCAGAGTGTGAACTAGAAAAACTCATAGGAGAAAGAACCTAGAGAAGAATCTGGAAAAAAGACCCCTGCAATTGAAAAACTCACTGAACCAGCTTTCTGACGATGTCTGGTTTGCCAAAAATAGAGTTTGGATGAGCAAGATATGGCTCCTGGAAGGCAAAACCAAAAATTAGACTTTGACAAAAAAACACTATAAAAATAGAAGAACCCAAAACCCCAACCTCTATCATCGGCAGGAGCTCGGAAAGATCTTTCTGACAATATAAAGAAGTCGTAAAAATACCTCTGTATGCTCCAAATAGAGAAAAAATAGTGAGGGAGAGTCAAAAAGCTCCAAAAAGTAAGTTTAAAGCCCCTAAGGCTGAAAAAAATAGAGCCCCTGGGTGCATGGCGCATGCAGGGGGCTAAATCGGAGCCCCTAGTGGCCATATGACTGTCGCTGGGCATAAAGAAGCCCGTGGGGCTTAACGTCCGTTGGGCGGCCAAAACGGCGGCACGGCTGGGCGACGATGCCAGAGCTGGGTGGCACTGGGGCCGGGAGGCATTGGGCGCCAGATCGGTTGTCGATGGGGCCGGCGGAGCGACGGAGCAGAGGCCGGTGGGGGCTGGGAGACAACAGGGGCTGGAGGAGCTGACGGAGCCCACAGGGTGGGGGTCGGGTGCTGGCCGGTGGCGGTGGAGCGTCGATGGCCTAGAGGTGGTGCCAATTGAAAACAATTGGCTGCGTTATTTAAACACACAAAAAACATTTAAAAAAATGTTTTTTTTTTAATTTTTTTCTCATTTTTCGTACCCGTACGGCACTAGAAACCAAAAAAAATTTGCCTCAGAGTCAAGCTATCCAAAATGGACAAGTTTTATATGGATTCTAGGGTTTTTGGGTGCTCTAAGCATAATGAAGATGTCTGTTTGAGCCCAAAGTGACCAGAGCCAAAACCCACTTCTAAATCCACATAAAAACTCTGAAAAAGCCAAAAAAACCTCCAACTTCTGAGAAACTTCAAAAAAACATGAACATAGAGCAGCAAGATGGCTCTGATACCATGTTAGAATAGGTAGAAACCTATTCTCCCAAGAACACCTGCATGCATAACCCTGTCACATGGAAGAAGCAAAGAACATAAGAAGAAAAATCTATGGAGGCCAAAGGACCAGAGACATCATATGCACATGAAAGAATATATTATTAACAATATATTTCAACCTGATACAATGCAATGTGAAAAAACCTTGTCAAATACAAAGAGGTGAATCCTTATAAAAGGAATCACGAAACCCTAAAAGGGAAACCCTCAGGTTAGCTTAAGCAACTAGAGTGACTAGGTGAGTTAGTAATTAGATCATAATGATTTAATTAATAACCCAAGAGAATATTACTCTAACAATATGCCCTATGCGCCTATCTCCAAACAGTTGATGCAATGAAGGTATTCTAGCAGAAAAAGATCCAATCTCTACAGATTGTGTACCCAGATGTTTACATGGAGTAAGTATCTAGAGACTTACAAGTTTTGGACACCTTTGTCATTAATGTCAAAGGGGAAGTAATGTATATAGAGAATGTGTATATATGGGGAGAAATATATATATGTGTGTGTGTGTGTGTGTGTGTGTTAAGAGATGCAATGATATACAGTTATTTTGTGTGTTAAGTCATTTAGAGAAACTTGGCCACATTCCTTTGTTTCCATTAATGAAAAAGAGAGAGATTGTTGGCAAGTTGACTCCTAGAGGATACATAGCCTATTTTTTGTTGTCATTATGGCAACAAAGTCATATTAAGTTTCTGTCAAAAGATAAAATGACTAAGTATGGAAAACAGGACAGACAGAGTTATATAGAAATCAGCACATCAGCGCACGTGCAAGAGATCAAATCAGAGTATGCATGTTTAGATATATGTTCTATGTGATGTATACATACTAATTCCATACATGCATGGTATGGAATGACAGTACGGACAAGATATAGGAAAAATAGTACTACTACAGTTTAGGAAACAGAGCATGTAGCCGACTTCAGTTTTTGGATCAGCGTGAATTGTTTTGTTGTGTAAAGGCCAAGCGCCTTTAATTATATGTTTGTAATAATTTCTTTAGTATTTTTGTAAACACGCTTAAACCAATTTGTTTGGAAGAGTTGTGTATTATGTTTTTAGGGCTGACTATAGTCTTGTTTTGAGTCGCGTCTATTCAGACATGAACATATAAATATGTAATGTAAATGTATATTACAAGTGTCAAAGAATATGCATGAGAAAGACATAGAAGAGTAGTATAGTGAAGTCAATATGAGATAAATTTCTTTAAGAGATTAAGAGCATCAGCGAAACAGAACTGATCAGACAACAGTATCATCACAGTAGTTCATTTTTGATATAGTGTATATCAACTATCAGAAGGTTGTAGCCTTCATCTTATTGGGCAGTGAGCTCAGACAGTGAGCCATACACCTTTAACGGGGTTTTTTAATATACTCCTAATAGGTTCATTGTACTTGGATTGTAAATACTGCTCCTAACAGGGCAAAGGAACTTTAACAGGTTCATTATACTAGTGCAATATTTGTTGGTACTAATTCCCACCGGGGTTTTCCTCTGATCAAGGTTTTCCCGTAATCATATCATGTGTTATGAGTTCTTATGTTAAGCTTCATTGAATGTATGTTTCATTTATATTTAAAGTGCTGAAATATAATTAATAGACAAACACTAATTCACCCCCCCCCCTCTCAGTGTTTCTAACAATTGATACATTTGATAGAGATGAAGATGATAACTTTGATGATGTTCCTTTGATTTGTACTGATTACGATCATATCTCGGGATTGGTTGAAATTGGTAAGTATATATTTCACATTATATGGTTCATTGAGATACATGTATCTAGATAGATAGATATATCTATAGATTGAACTAAGTAAATTTATTTTGCAGGAGATTTCTTTGCAGTGATTGTTGAGCGTGGAAATGTACAAGGAGTTGGTTGCTATTTACTATGTTGTACTACAGCGAGGATGAATTTACTTGAACCAGAAGAAAGTGATGGAATATTGTTCCCTATAGGTTTGTGTGCTTTACATCAATATATTGAACTCAATATGGAAATTTTTTATTTAACCTTTTAACAAATTTCAAATTTAGTTTGTTTAAATTTATATTGTTAAAATTTGTGACTTGCAGGTTCAGTTGTTTTAGAGGGAACTTATTTCAGTCAAATCAAAGTAATTCAGCATGGTATTCACTTTGTTGATTACCAACCAGACAATAAGGTCTTTCAATATAGTCACCTAGTAGTTTCCACCTCCATTTGTCTCCATACTGTTAAATCTCAATGTGGACGTCGTAAGTGGAGACTAGATAGTAAGGATCATGAGAGAATATTACATGTTCTCCATGAAAGGTCTGAACCACTTGATTTGGTCTAAAAAGTATAATATTTATGTACCTATTTCATGCACATTAAGACCTACTTGATATTTATGGATTAAATTGACTATGTACTTTGTTGATATATTTAAACATATGATGGATTATAATTTGTTAATATATTCAAACATATGATGGACTATAATTTGTTGATGCATGTATGGTTTTATATGTATGCTTTGATTGTTCAATGTTTTTTATAGATTTCCTAAATTAGTTAAAGATCCCCTTAAGACATTAGTTTGAACACTAAAACATGATGAAATTAGTTCTAAAATGAGTTAGAATACTTATTGTCCATTAGTTACATTTATTAGTTCTTGTTATTTTTTATGATATTAATTCTAGATCCCCTTAAGACATCCCCTTTAGACATTTGTTAGATTAGTAATTTGACATTTTTTATATTTCTTAAATGTATGCTTTGATTGTGCAATGATTTTTATAGATTTCTTAAATTAGTTAAAGATCCCCTTAAGACATTAGTTGAACACTAAAATATGATGAAATTAGTTAGATTACTTATGGCATGTGTTAGTTCTAGAATGAAATCATGTAATCAAATCATAATATCTAATCAAATTAGTTAGATTACTTATGACATGTGTTAGTTCTAGAATGAAATCATCTAATCAAATCATAACATCTAATCAAATGAAACCGTCTAATCAAAATAGTTAATCAACTAATAAATATATGTCTCAAATCATAAACTAAAAAATATCAAATCCAATGAAACCATCTAATCCAATGAACTCATCTAATCAAATCATAACATCTAATCAAATGAAACCATCTAATCAAATCAGCTAATCAGCTAATAAATATATGTCTCGAATCATAAAATGAAAATATCAAATCCAATGAAACCATCTAATCCAATGAACTCATCTAATCAAATCATAACATCTAATCATTTAATGAAACCATCTAATCAAATCAGCTAATCGGCTAATAAATATATGTCTCAAATCATAAACTGAAAATATCAAATCCAATGAAACCATCTAATCCAATGAACTCATCTAATCAAATCATAACATCTAATCAAATGAAACCATCTAATCAAATCAGCTAATAAATAAATTTCTTGAAACATAAACTGAAAATATCAAACATATAATAATGACATATATAATGAGTATCAAATCAAAGATTTGTGCAACATGTCCTAAACTAGAGAGTCATCTAGGCGCATGCAAACAGAGCGACCCTCTGACCGACTGCCACGACCATCCTTTGGCTGTGAAGCAGTAACTGATCCCTTCAAATATAAATGCATGTATATATAATAATACTAATGTCAAATACTTGAAACATTATAAATGCATGTTTAAACTTACATATATTTAAAACTTACATGACCACTAGTAGGTGTCACATCTGTTGAATCTCTCCTATGAAAATGCTCTGAGCCAACACTAGAGGTAATGTGCTCTGCCCAAGTGTCACGAGCATCCTCTGGCTGTGAAGCAGCAATTGACTCCTACAAATTTAGTACACAACAGTTCGTAATATATATACATGTGCATAGTAATATATATTACATGTAAAGTACAAGTACATACACATGCATTCTTAAACCTAAATTGTATATTTAAAACTTACCTGACCACTAGTAGGTGTCATATGAAGATTCTCTGAGCCCACACTAGGGGTAATGTGCTCTGCTAAATGTGCCTGCAAAATATTATACATTGAACAAACATAAATACACAAATCTACAATCAATTGTTCACTAAAACTCCTGGAAAGGAGAAAAGAAAACTTTTTATACCTGGGTCTCAGGACCAAGAGGATCATCAGCTTGCTCCACCATCATATCATCAACCGAAACAACATCATCCACATCAACTAGTCCAGTCCTGAATGTCTCTATTAATGAAGAGTGTAGGGGTGTGTGTAGCTCAGAGGGGAGTCCTATAGAGCCTGAACCACCAGGAGGAAATAAAAATTGCATAAATGATACAACATTGCTTCCAAAGTCTACCTGACTCAACCTGCACAACTGCTCATCAAATGTGTCTAGGCCCTGAGCTGTGATGCATACATCTCCAACCCTTATACCTAGCTCTGTAGTTATAGACTAGTTTGTGGGTGCAGATCACTCTACAGAGTGTTGTGAACTATGATGTGCCTAACTAGATGGTGCAGAGTGGTGTGCATGACTAGATGGTGTAGAGCGCACTGCAGAGTGCTATGCCTGACTATATGGTGTTTCGTGTGTCAGTGGAACTACAAGACCCTGTGCAAGTCTGATGACATCTATAACTGAATATGATGGAATCCTCTACGTGTCTGCAATATAAGAATATGACTGTAGGAGATCCTCCAAAAAGTAAAGTGCCACATCCAAATGAATATGATGCCTAGAAAGTGCTCGTATCTTGTCAAGTGGAGGAAGACCAAAAGATCTATATGCCTCATCACTGACCCCTATAGAAGTACTAGATGAAGCCTTAGTAGATGATATACCTCGACTCGGTCTAGTCAAAATATATCTACCCACTATATCTGAAGTGATAGAGGTGGCTGCAGATGCAATCTCCCCTATCATGTCCACTACTCCCCTCTAGGAAGCAATGATACTCTATCTACAGTAGCAGCCATCATCGGTGCCACTACCAGAGTCTAGTGCCCAACTAGCTCTCTATGAGTATGTACAACTTGATCATCCCTACGATACGGATCACAGTCAGCAACTCTATCGTGCCCCTAACCGTAATATCCTGGTAGATGTAAATAGTAGACCCTAAGTCCCAAATGGAACTCAGCATAGAACTGTTGTGCAAAATATAATGGAATCTAGTCGTTATTCAGATAATGACCATGTGCTTCAAGAAAAAGAGGGTATATCATGCATGCGATCTGAGGAATCCTACACCATGTAACCTGATAAGCCCTCACCTTGGTCTTCCCATCATAAAATGGGAAGACCTCTCGTTTGATGATCATGGTTCTGGACCATCTCTAAGGAAACATCACATGATACCTCAACTCTCAACTCTCAAAAAATAGTATCTATAACCTGTGGCATGAAAGAAGAATCCAGGATCTTAATCTAGTAGTCATATCCTCCAAACTCCTCAATATAGTTGCACAAATATCTCTATATATGCCATCTGACTTAGACGTGCGGATTTTCTCTCTAAGTTTATCCATCTCTATCTGATCTATCATAAAAATACTCACCAGACCAGGAGTGTGATGTGCATCCTGAGCTGGTACATCATGGGCTGGTACATCCTGAGTGGCCATCTAGATGTAACATGTACATGAAAGCTAAGTGTTAACAATTAAGTACTTGATTACATGTTATAATTGTGTGTAAAATGGAAACAAATATAGATGAATATATAAAATTATAGTTCTTACTTGGGGTCCTATTAGGTCTTAACGGTCATATAACCTGTCTTAAGGGTCCTTGGATGTACTAAGGGGTATTAATAGGTCATATTAGGTCAAGTAAGTCCAGTTTTATTAGACCACTTAAGGGGTCCTATTAGGTAGATTAAGGGTCATATTAGGTCTTCATATCTACCTATTAGGTCCTATTAGGTCTTCATGTGTATTAATTCCTATTAGGTCTTAAGGGGTACTATTCGGTCTTTAGGGTCCTGTTAGGGTTTCATGTTAGGGTTCAATATAGTTAAGGTTTCATGTTAGGGAACTAATGTTAGATTTTATGTTGATTTATGTTTTAGTTTCATGTTAGGGTTATTTTGTTAGAGTTTTGAATGTTAGGGTTCAATATGGTTATGGTTTCATGTTAGGGTTCAATATGGTTAAGGTTTTATGTTAGGGTTTCATATGGTTAAGGTTTCATGTTAGACATTTCATATGGTTAAGGTTTCATGTTAGGGTTCAATACATGGTTAAGGTTTCATGTTAGGGTTTCATGTAACCTGGTTCAATATAGTTAAGGTTTCATGTTAGGGTTAACATTAGATTTAATATTGATTTATGTTTCAGTTTCATGTTAGGACCTTAATTTGTTAGAGTTTCATGTTAGGGTTTCATGTTAAGGTTTCATATATAGTTAAGGATTCATGTTAGGGTTCAATATCTAGTTAACATTTTATGTTAGGACCTTAATTTGTCAGAGTTTCATGTTAGGGTTTCATACGGTTAGGGTTTCATGTTATGGTTTCATATCCAATTAAGGTTTCATGTCAGGGTTCAATATGGTTAAGGTTTTATGTTAGGGTTTCATGTAACTTGGTTCAATATGGTTAAGGTTTCATGTTAGGGTTAATACATTACAGTTTATGTTGATTTATGTTTCAGTTTCATGTCTAGGGTTAATTTGTTAAAGTTTCATGTGTTAGGGTTCAATATATAGTTTTAAGGTTTCATGTTAGGGTTCAATATGGTTAGGGTTTCATGTTAGGGTTAATGTTAGAGTTTATGTTGATTTATGTTTTAGTTTCATGTTAGGACCTTAACTTTTTAGAGTTTCATGTTAGGGTTTGATATGGTTAGGGTTTCATGTTAGGGTTTCATATCCAGTTAAGGTTTCATGTTAGGGTTCAATATGGTTAAGGTTTTATATGTTAGGACCTTAATTTGTTAGAGTTTCATGTTAGGGTTTCATATGGTTAGGGTTTCATGTTAGGGTTTCATATCCAGTTAAGGTTTCATGTTCGGGTTCAATATGGTTAAGGTTTTATGTTAGGGTTTCATGTAGCCTGGTTCAATGTGGTTAAGGTTTCATGTTAGGGTTAATGTTATAGTTTATGTTGATTTATGTTTCAATTTCATGTCTAGGGTTAATTTGTTAGAGTTTCATGTTAGGGTTCAATATGGTTAAGGGTCCTATTAGATCTTAAGGGTCCTAGGTATAGATTAAGGAGTTCTAATAGGTCATCCTCCTATGTTTTAAAGGGTCATACTTGGGTTCTTAAAAAATGTTAAATGTCAATGTAGGGGTCCTCAAGGGTCCTAAGGTACATGTACTACTTGGGTCCTCTAAGTATATTAAAGTGTACTAGGACATGTACTAAGGCATGTAATATTTTAACATCTAACTCTACATGAATAACATATATACATACATAATATTCAGAATGCGAAGGATGTGGCTTCTAAAGGAGCCAGGTGGTTTTTAGGCAATGGCAGAAAAATTCATTTCTGGGATCACTGCTGGATGAAAGATTATCCTTTAAACTCTGGACTACTTTTCAACCCTTCATTAATCAGTGCATTCAGAGACATGGAGCTATGGTTAGGAATTACTGGAGGAATGGCTCATGGATTGATTTGTCCATTTATGATGAGATGTTAAAACCCTTAATGTTGGATCTTTCGATCTGGAAGATTAAGAGCTCTAATGAGGATAAGCTCCTTTGGGGAATTCTTCCTTCTGGAACCTTCATGGTAGCTTCTTTCTCGGAGCAGTTATTAAAACAATCAAACCCTATCCCCTTTTGGGTTCAGGTTTGGGACAATTCTTTAATTCCTAAAATTAATATCTTTGTCTGGTTGGCTTTGCAGAACAAAATTCTTACCATTGATAACCTCTAGAAAAGGGGAATGGTGCTGACTAACAGATGCTTTCTTTGTAAAAATGCCAAGGAAACTGTTTATCATCTTGCCATTGATTGCAGTTATGCTTGGGAGGTTTGGAATGAATTATTACAATGCTAGGAGATTAAGTGGGTCTTCCCCAATAAAATGGAAAACTTTTATATCTAATGGCGAACTGCATCTTCCCCCATTGATCAACATCTATGGAACCTCATTCCTCCTCATGTGATATGGCGTTTATGGAGAGAACATAATGACAGAGTTTTCAGAAACATTGAACTTCCTCTTAAAGTGGTTGTTGAGAAAATAAAGAGAAGTATAAAGGAAAACTTCAAGGCTTCTTCTGGTAGAATGCTGGATTATAATGTTGGTGATATGGGTTTGAGAACTATTATCCATAAACATCATCCGAGGGAGAATGCCATCTAGCTTTCCCCTCCGCCTGGGTGGATAAAACTTAACTTTGATGGCGCTGCTAAAGGTAACCTGGACCCAGTTGGTTGTGGTGGCCTCATCTGTGATGGCATGGCTAATTGCTTGGCTGCGGTGGCCCTTCCTAATGGGGTTCAAACCAATCACATGACGGAGGCTATGGCCCTTCTTCAGACACTAAAACTTGTTAAAAAACACATGGCACAGAAGGTGTGGATCGAGGGAGATTCACTTAATATCTTAAAATGTATTAGTGACAAGACAAAGCCATCATGGACAATCAAGGATATCATCGAGGAGGCCAGAATCATAATTAATTCCTTTAATCAAGTTATTATTTCTCACGCCTATAGGGAGGCGAATGGTACTGCTGACGAGTTGGCCAATTTTGTGGTTAATGCCCGGGATATCATGATTTGGCACGATTATTCCAATCTGACCGTTGATATTAAAGCCAAGTTGGCCTACGACAGATCCTAAAGCATGAGGGTAGATTGGGCGCACCTTGAGAAACTATGATGATTAGACACATCTTAAAAAATCAGAGGGAAATGATTATGGAAAGTGGTGTCTTTCCCAAGAACACTAAGTATAGACACGAGCTAACCCTTGCTAATTTCAAAGTTTCCAGTTTTTAGAATTATTGTTTCTTCTCTGTGTTTACTTTCTCTTCTGAGAACTGTGTGATCATGGGAGGAGGTCTTAACCACAAAGAGCCGAAGGACTGTGTTAAATGGAAAAAAATTCTAGAGGTCTAGGAAATCCTTGAGAAGGGTGGTCTTACTACTTATATGGAAAGACTCCATGGGGCTAAAGACAGTGCCACTAAATTATTTGTGGACTCATGGAAAAATGCGGAGGTGACCATAGCCGGAATTAATGTTAAAATCACAGAGGATTTCATAGCTGAGATCTCTGGGCTCAGCACGAAGGGAATTAAGTTCTTTCGGGATAGCAAGGTTTCTCGTAAAGCTATTCGGCATTTTCCAAAGAGTAAGGAGGAGAAAAAAAAAGTCTTGTTAAAGAGTCTGGGGGTTACTATGATGTGGATTCATTCAAAGAAATTTGGGCTTCTATCATGGTGGCAATCATGGAGTATGTTACATTGGACGGTACGTTCAAAAGAGCCCACTCTTACCACTTTGTTCTGCTCTGTCATTTTCAGCATAAAATTAGGGTCTCTCTGCCTTTCTTTATTTTACAATCTCTTCACTCTAGCATAGTCCAATATAAGAAGAAGGAGAAGAAACCCATTCTTCATGAAGGGTTGATCCTCTTAATTGTAGAACACATCAAGAAGAGGGCTAGGGGTAGCCCTTCCCTTACCCCATCCAAGTCTAATTCGGGTACAAAAAGAATTAGGGATAGAAATGAGAAAAGAAAGAGTTCTACAGGAAAAAAAATTAAGAAGGAGAAGGAGACTACCATGGATACGGATACCTCTGCTGATAGTGTGGAAGGCTATGACAATATGGCTGATTCTACAGAGGAAGATAGTTACTCTACTTCCTTGGTGTCAAACTCTGTCTCGGAGGAGAAAGATATAACAGATGAGGAAATGACGGGTTTTATGGACAAAGAAAAAGATCTGGATTGTAGGAAAAATAGATAGGACAAGAAGGAGGATGAGGAAGGTCAGAAGGTGCCTATTCTGGTTGAGTATGATAGTTATGAAGACCATGATGTTCCAATATTGCCGAAGCTTGAAGTGGTCATGGGTTGTGATCAAGATACTCAGAAGGAAGCTACAGAGGTGGAGAACATTTCCCCTGTCAAGGAGCCAACCTCACCTGTGAAGGAGATAGATAATGCCCCTGGTAATTCTCAAAACATTCCTTTTATCAAGATTGTGGATCTACAGGAAAGAAATGTTCAACTGCTAAAGGATGACATGGATGATAAGATTGACCCTCCTTTTGGGGTTCTCCAAACAGCCAAAGCTGCCTCTATGTACTCCTTTCAGTTAATGAAATGGGTGTTCTAGGAAATCAAGAACCTTCACCTTAAGTATCGTGCCATTGATGCTAAGGTGGATACTCTACAGAATCAGATGGAGTCTGGCCCTAACACCAAGGAGGACAAGATAACTAGTAATGATGATAGTAATGTCTTGCAGTTACAAGCCAGAATTGATACCCTGGAGCATACCATGAAAAAACATATGCATGATTACAACAACTTTATGGACTTGGGCATGGATTGTTTCTTGACCATTAAAGCTGAGTTGGATACTGGGTCACCAGGTAACAAACCAGAGGACATTACTGACAACCTGGACAATGAAGGTCCCAAAAAATTCACCAGATCTGCTCGAAAGAAGAAAATTCATGACAGAATCCAGGAACTCTCTGAGTTCAATGTAGCGATGAAGAAGATATCTAAAGCTAAGCAGAAAGCCACTGAGGCTTGTAAGGTGCTTGTTTAGTGCTCTGGTTTCTGGGTTTGGTGGTTGATCTTTTTTTGTGGTTTTTTTGGCTGCTGGTTTTTTTCCTATTTTTTTTGTTGTTGTCAGTTTTTCTACGATCGAGCTTCCTGTCCTGTCTCTTTTTGGGGTGCCTCAAAGTGTTATCTATGTTTCTAGCTTGTAAGGGGTTTTGGGTCCCCATTTAAAACCTGTTTTTCCTGCAATCAAAAACATATATACATACATACATACATAACTCTAAAACATATACATGTACATAATTGAGAGAGAGAGAGAGATTCCTAATAAATATACTAATTTTAAAAGTAATTTAAAAACAAATATTTTTAATTTCTAACATTTTGTACTATGGTTTTCTATCATTTTCTAACATGTACTAAGTTACAATTTTTTATAACATTTGCTAACATGTTCTAATTACGGTTTTCTAATGTTTTCCGATTATAACTAAGTTATAATTTTCTAATATTTTTTAATGTTTACTAAGTTATAATTTTCTAATATTTTCTAGTGTATACTAAACTTTACAATTTTCTAATGTTTACTAAGTTACAATTTTATAATATTTTCTAATGTATACTAAACTTTACAATTTTCTAATATATACTAAGTTATATAATTTTCTAATATTTTCTAATGTATACTAAGTTACAATTTGCTAATATTTTCTAATGTATACTAAGTTACAAATTTCTAACATTTGAAAATATAAATATACTATGATTTTTTAATATTTTCTAATATTTTCTAACATTCTACTATGATTTTCTAACATACTACTATAATTTTCTAACATATTCTAAAATTCAACTATCATTTTCTAACATTTCTACAAACTAAATACTATTTAAAACAAATAATTAACTAAAATAAATATAAAACATATAATTTACAATTAAAAATGAGAAAAATGTGTGTACCTGATACTACTAACAATCACAAGAGGTCGAAGAAGCTCGGGAGCTGCTGACGTCATATTGGTCGTCATTGGTTCGCTCTAAGCCCCGGGTCCACAAAATCTCAAACAGTGAATAATAAAAATGAAATGGGTAGTCGGAAATTTATACAAACTCTGACGAAAAATGGCTTCGCGCGAAGTGGGGCTTCGCGCAAAGTACCCTGCGTTGGGTACTTCGCACGAAGTATAGGCTTCGCGCGAAGTACCCCATGCAAGGTACTTCGCATGAAGCCACCAAAAAAAAATTTTGAAAGTCCGAAATCCTTCGTCCTAAAAAGTGGGACACACTATTGTGATTTCACCCTATAGTGCATACTCTCCAATCCCAAATAAGTGAAACCTCATTCTATTTTTCCATGTAGAGAAGTTATCCTTATTCAACTTTGGTGCCTCCCTCTTATACATCTTCGGATCTTTAACCCAAGTATTTTAAAATTATCTCTTAGATTAAAAGGCTCTGATACCAATTGTTTCTTTACTGGGTGTGGGATGAATCAAAAAACTATGCTTTAAACCTTTAAAACTTAACTCTGATTCAACTCAGTAGAACAAACTACAACAGCAACCAAATCACCAATAACTTCAACAGCTCAAACAACAACTTGTATAAATAGTAAATATCATGCACATAAATTAGTCAACACACATAACACCAGATTTAACGAGGAAACTTAATTTGAGAAAAAAATATGTTGAAATTGTCACCCAAAAATGAAAATACTCTTCTGAAGTACACTCGGTTAAAATCCAATCTTGTTAAAGATTACAATACACATTGTTATATGTGACCCTATTAGGGAATTTACCTCAGACCTGTTAAGATCTTCTTCCTATTAGGAGTGGCCTTGTTAGAGGACTTTGAACACTCTTTTAGAATGTCACCTTTCTCAACGATTTTACAATAAGACTTGTTAAGACCACTCGGTCAAGAGATTTCTCTGTTACACATGCAAATGAGCAACAATGTATAAAATGATCTGTTAAACTACAACTAGCTCTTACTTGATCAGATCCCTTATGCATTCTGTGACTACTGGCATCAACAATTGATCAATCTCTACTTTAGACTCACATATACACCTCTTTGCTCTTCACTACTTCACTCGGTAGCACTTCAACACTTCTACTTGTTAGCTCTTGTGTTATTTGAATTCATCCTTTAAATAGACTTTTTTTTCGCCTCTTAATATCTTTGATTAGGTTTTCCTTCAATCACTCTCAGCCCTCTGATCAACCTTTTGAATTGATTCAGTGAGCTTGATACTCGGTGAACCACTTCAGTATCACCTCAAAACTTGCACTTTTCTTGAAAGTAAAACCATCACTTTTGGTGATTAATCTATACCATAGATCTTTCCCTTGAATTTTCCCGTGCATAGATCTTGTAACTAACTTCTTCTTCATCCTTGGAATCTTCCAGATCACTATGGCTCACCATTAAATGTGTTCTTATCCTTGTTTCTAACATCTATTCTTCTCGGTATCTAACTCTCATTTCGGTGACTAACATACACTTCTTGGTGCCTCAATGTCTCAATGTCTTGACTAATTTGCACAACCCTTTACCGACAGACTTCTTTCTGCTTGGTACCTTAACTATTTAGTCTTACCAACTTTCAACCAATCTCTGTTACCGATTTGATAAAGTAGAAAACAATTATCTCAATATGATCTTATAATTGTGTGATCTTTATTAACTCCCCAATTAAATCAACTCCGAAAGATATGGCAATTCAATATGAACTAGAAATCAATTGCTTGACATCAATTACAAAATAACAATTGATCTAATCCTTTCTAGAATCTTGTATACCTCTAATCTCGGTCTTCATTATCATCTCCATCAGTTGAGCAACATATTCCCAACCATTCATAATAGAAAATGTCAACATCATTCTAGTTATGTAATAAATATCATTTCAAATTCTAGTCATGGAATTTATATCATTTCCAAAGGTTCAATTCTTACTCTTGATCCATTTAAATAATGATTATTATGAATTCAAGTGTAGTAAAACATTCACCTAACACACAATTCCACACTTGGTATAATTTAGTCACTCTTTATACCACATAGTCACTCTTTATATCACATTTGATACTAATCATTGATATATAAAGAAGGGTATGTATAAATCAAACTTTTTTGAAATAAATATCATTCCTATTTGTATCAAATTTTAGAATTTATATTCCTTCTTTAAGTAATGAAAAAGAAATCATTTCATAAATACGTCTTCTGAAAGAACTAGGGAATTTCACATTCAAAAGATATCTAAAAAATATTAATACTATTTTATAATAAAACAGTTCTAAAACTGCAATTTTTCTAATTCCTTATGTGAAAATTAACTTCTTACTTAATTTAATCTTCTTCTCTTAAAGGGACCAAAGGCATTGGTCTGGTTAAGTAAACTCTGTATTCATAAAAAATCAAAGAATGGTTAAACAACAACAGTTAGAAAAAATGCCAAGGGTGGTGTCATCTATTACATAGTCTTCATCACAAGTTAGTGAAGGGAATTTTTTTTAATTATGTCAAAGGTGTTTCCTATATGATTTATGGAGGAGCTGATTTTTAAAATCAACAGTTCAAATTTTGTTTGAACGAATGACTACCATCAGAATGATCCTGTCCATTCATCATTTTCAAGACCACCACAACTATTTTTAACATGGACAGGATATCGAAGGGATATAGGATGGTGGATAGTGATAAGACCGATATTGTCAGAGCAGGCGACTTGATTGGAATTTGGTGTGTGAGATGGAAACTGTACTTGGGAATATAGAGGGAAGAAGAAATTAATGAGTAACAATCGGATCATAGGGAATGCAAAGGGAAGAATAAATTAATGAGGGCATACTTCAAGGTGACCTCAAGGAGTTGTTGAAATTTGACTGGGGTTGTTACGATTGCGTGAAACTCGTATCAGACTAGTGATGGCGCCTGGTGTATGTGTTAATTTTGGCCTTGTTAATCAACCACACACTTCAACATAGTCCTTCTTCACCAGGTACAAACAAGACTGAATATGAGTTATTCATTCTGCCTGCCTGTGTGATTCGACCTATTGCCTTCTATCTAGATGGGGTTTTTGAAATTGCTCTCAGGACGAGAGTCTCACAACCATGGACCAATCTAAGAACGAAGGATTTATCATGATAAGTGCAATGCAATGCAAGATTATACTAAGAAAATGAAATATGAGAGATTAAGCTAAGACATGATTTCAATGCAATTTAGTCTAGAAATTGAAACTATCTTATTTGCAAAATGAAGTTAATCTATATGATATTCAGAAAATGAGACAACAATTCAGTATTCTAACGATGCAAAAGTGAGTAAAGTTTTTCAGGGGGTTTGAATGAAGAAAGAGAGTTATTTTATAGACTCTGAGAGGATCAGAATAGAAACTTTCCTATTTTGAAATAAAACAACTAGAAAAGCCAGTTAAAAACAGAAAGCTTTATTGAAAAGAATTCAATAAATTGTTTTCTTTCTGCTTTAACTGTTTTATCTCTTTGATTTAATATTGTTTTATTTGAATTTAATTGTTTTATTTCTCTTTAAAGCACAATAAATTCAAAGTTTCCATTTCTGAATAAAGATAAGATTTTTGATAGAATATCTAATTAATTAAATAAATATGACCTCATAATTGCTTTTTCTCAATTATCTGAATATTAAATTCAATTATTGAANNNNAGGATATTTATTTAATAATTAAATATTATTTAATTCCTTTTCATGTGTCTCAGCTAAAGAGGGTGAATTTAATTTAATTAAAGTGCTAGGACTTTATAATTAAATTAATTCGATCATAGGGTTTGTTTAGCCAAATAGATATTTAGGAATTAAATAGGATGTATGATTAATACAGATTTAGGATTTTCTGCATTTGACACTCAGGTCGAGTAGAGTCAGTGAAAACTCAAAATTGCCTAGTACAATAGGACTATGATGATTCAAAAGAATGACAAATGCAACAAAATTGGTTAGGGTTGTAAGATGCCAATTTTGGGGTGTTACATTTTGCCCCTCTTTGAATTGATGTGCGAGCAGCGCATTAATTCAAAGAATAATCTGATGCCTGAAGCACAGAAGAAAGAATTTTGAACACCCAGTTTTGACCATGAGGTACGAAAAACTAAACATGGCGTCAAGTGATTTGAAAAGCATGGAACACCCAGTTTTGGCCGTGAGGTACAAAAAACTAAACATGGTGCCCAAATGATTTGCAAAGCATGGAACACCCAGTTTTGACCGTGAGGCATGAAAAAAATAAACATGGCACCCAAGTGATTTGCAAAGCATGGAACACCCAGTTTTGACCGTGAGGTACGAAAAACTGGAATGCCCCAAGCGATTGAAAAGCATGGAACACCCAGTTTTGACCGTGAGGTACGAAAAACTGAATATGCCCCAAGCGATTGAAAAGAATGGAACACCTAGTTTTGACCATGAGGTACGAAAAATTGAATATGCCCCAAGTGATTGAAAAGCATGGAACACCCAGTTTTGACCGTGAGGTACGAAAAACTAAACATGCCCCAAGTGATGAGGATTTGATTAGATTGATTGGAAAAGATTCAATGATGTAATCATCCTGCCCCCTCGGGAGCGAAATCGAAAGATGACACATCATAATGATGATAGAGAGCAAAAAATCGCAGATAGAAAGAACTCAGAACAAATTATGGAATAATTCAGAAGATGCAGAATCAATTTCAAGTGATTTCAAGGTCGGGTTTGACCAAGTTTGACTGGGGTTGACCAAAGTTGACTTTTGAAAAAAAGTCAAAGAATTCAGAAAATGATGATATGATAAGAGTCTGACGAGAAAGCGAGGTCATAAGGGTGACTGCACAAGCGTCTGATCGCGTCGGTCCCGAAAATTTTAAAATGCGATTTTAAGCTATATAGAAGTGTCATATTTCAATTTTGAGCATGAAAATGGATTCAGGACGGTCAAATTAGGTAGTGGTGTAATTTTTGCGCAAAACGGAGCACTTTGAAAAATTAGGTAGTGGTGTAATTTTTGCGCAAAATAGAGCACTTTGAAAAATTAGGTAGTGGTGTAATTTTTGCGCAAAACGGAGCACTTTGAAAAATTAGGTCAAACCCTATATAAGGACAAAAGGGTCATTTTCAAATCATTTCAACCCTTTGACTTTGTGAGAAAAGAGCTCTGAGTAGAAGACAAAAATGGTGGTC